>JAIEZT010000054.1:1447616-1519675 GCA_019594935.1 Periophthalmus modestus
GTGTGTATTTGTGTGGTGCCTGCTCCTTCTCCCCCTGCCGAGGAGAACTCCATCGGAATAGACATTCATTTGCACAAATTCACAACGCTAGAAACCTTCCTTGCGGCTATTGGGACCAAAACCGACTTCCTACAAATGTAAAAACTATGATCTAAAACTAAACAACTAAAACAGACTTTGATTTACAAGTACAAAAAACTTACAAGTACAGGCGTAGAACCAGGAGAGGAGAAGAAAGTCTGTGGACTCGTATCCGTCCTCAAATGTCTACGCATGTCCAGGGGGAGAGAGGTCGGCGTGTGATGCGACGCGATCTCCCCGTGAGTCCCTGGCTGGAGACCTTCAGGACCTGGAGAGATGAGAGGCTGTAGTCCTTCACTGCACACTTCTGCCTGTTGACAGGTCTAATCCTCCGTTTTCCCAGCCTGTTTTCTGGTCCGGTCTCCTCCCTGTTTTTCCAGGCAGCCTGCCTCCGTTTTGGTAATCAGCCCAGCGTTTAGCCTATAATATATGTATAACCTCCCTTCATTCAGTCCCAGTCCTTTGTTAGGATTGTTTAACAGTTTCTCTGCAGTTTGAAGTCTACGCGTTATATCCCTAATATTCTGCCGTGTTCCTGTCTACTGATGCTTACTTTACCCACACCTGTTTCCGCTTAGTGAATCCCCGAAGTGAAAGAAGCTTTTCGTTGACATTAAATAAGACATTTCGTCCCTGATTTAACCATATTCTGAAACCCGTATTCGGGACTCCTTTCGTGTGTGTATTTACTCAGACATTTGATCTCTTCTTTGGATGTCGCATTTGAGTCCAGTTCATGATAATCACCTTTTCCAGCAGAGCGCACAATGCTCTACTGTCGTCGGTCTGCAACCCATTATGATGGAGGATGAAATCAGGATGAGCCGTATCAACCCTGTAGAACTGCCAGCACAGCATCATGCTGTCCTCAGCCGCTGCAGGGTGGAGATAGGGGATGAATACATAATGCTGGCTGGGCTGGGCTCCCACTTTAGGTCCTGGATAATAGTGAGGTCGAGGAAGATGGAAAGAGACAGTCGTGATGGGGGTGTTGTTAGTCGGGGTTGAGGGCGGCTCCAGGTTAGTTGCCGCTGCACCAGGTCACCTCCCTTCTGTAGCAGACTCGCCGGCCGTTTGAGAATTGAGCCAAGTGACGATGTGCTGCCGTCTCAAACTTAGATCAGCTTCACAGAGTCGTGGGTGGAGCTGTTGTACAAAGAGAAGGAGCGAGGGTGACAGTACACAGCCCTGTGGAATCCCCTGAGCTGATTTTACTGAGAACATTCTAAAAATTCTACCCCCCAGCTGCACACGCTCAGTGGCGGCCCCAGCTCTGCGCCATCAGGAAGTCCGTGTGGATCACCTTGCAGGGGGAGTCGTTGAGCAGAGCGAGGTTGTCCTGGAGCAGAGCAGAGAGGAAAAACGGAGAACGAGTTTCCTGCAGCAGTTTCCAGTCATTTGAGTTATTTTTCACTTATGCTTCCATGCATCCTATTATTCAATGCAATGAGTTTACATGATGGTAAAGCTAACAACTATCATGCTAACAGTGCACTACATGATTGTGCTTTATAATTAGATGCACATCTGACTTATTTTGACCTTGAGAGTCACTAACACAACATATCTGCACTGACGGCAAGACAAATTTAGCTGAATATGGAAGAAACGTGGGTACACACTCTAATATGATACAACAGCATATAAAACTTTTATCTCAGATTCACAGATTTATTCCACCATGTCCTTGGTCAAATCAGCTTTATAATAAATCCAACGCCTCACTTCCCGTTCTGTCACAAACATCTGGAATCCCAGTTTCCGAGTTGCGCTTGTTGAACTGTATTTGTAATTAGCCCATTATGGTGAGTCCAGTCTCTTCAAAGATGGATTTTTTCATTTGCTCAGCTCTTTTGCAGACAATGTCTTTCCACCGCAGCTTCAGGAGCAGTTTTAGTGGAAAATTTAAATGGTCAAAATAATGGGGAAAGTTTTTACAAGCCCAACATGTAAACTTTGAAGAACTGTGTGTGATTATGCTTGCTACACAGTCGCTCTGTTACTTCTCATGTTTATTTTACTGAAAGGAAACCCAAAAGCACCATTTTAATCGTGCGGCGGTTTATTTTATTTGTAAAGTCAAAACCATAGTCCTTCAAGCTACGATTATGTTCGCTGATTGACCTCCCCACGCACAACTTTGTACTTTACCGTCTACTGCATGAAAGATTCTTATTACACCAGTATTTCGTTTAGCACGGCAAACCCACGCTCAAATATTAAACCCAATTTCTAAGTAGCACTACACTGCCTCTGTGTAGTGTTTATATAAATGGTGCAATGCTTTGAAACTGGTGCCAAAGTCTTGAAGCTGCTTAACCGGCTCGAGTTGACCAAGACGAAGCTTGAAAAGTAAATGGCCCGTGAATCAACAAATATAGGCCAGAAGCATGTGAGGCTCTGGCATGAACACACACGTCCCCATATGAGCCTAACAAACACACATGTCCCAATATGAGCCTAACAAACACACACGTACTCATATGAGCCTAACAAACACACACGTTCAGATATGAGCCTAACACACACGTCCAAATATGAGCCTAACAAACACACACGTTCCCATATGAGCCTAACAAACACCACACGTCCCCATATGAGCCTAACACAAACACACCCGTCCAAAATATGAGCCTAAACACACACGTACTCATATGAGCCTAACAAACACACACGTCCCAATATGAGCCTAACAAACACACACACATCCCAATATGAGCCTAACACACACGTCCCCATATGAGCCTAACAAACACACACATCCCCAGATGAGCCTAACAAACACACACGTCCCCATATGAGCCTAACAAACACACACATCCAAATATGAGCCTAACAAACACACATGTCCCCATATGAGCCTAACAAACACATACGTCCCAATATGAGCCTAAAAAACACACACATTCCTATATGAGCCTAACAAACACACACGTCCCAATATGAGCCTAACAAACACACACGTCCCCATATGAGGCTCTGACATGAAAACACATGTCCCCATATGAGCCTAACAAACACACACGTCCCCATATGAGCGTCTGACATGAACACACACGTTCCCGTATGAGCGTCTGACATGAACACACACTTTCCCGTATGAGCGTCTGACATGAACACACACGTCCCCATATGCTACAAAACGAGCGAGAGAGATAACACTTTAATGGGGTTTGTGAGTGCTGTGTAGACATAACTATTGAAGAGAACAGGCGCTAAACCTGACGCAGAAGCACAAGTCATGAAATGTCAATGGTCAATAAAAGTGTTTTGGAAATAAAGACAGTATCCTCCCACATTTAACTCTTTTATAAATGAACGTCAGAAATGAGCAGTAGGCTTCATATGCTGCTAATATGGTACATTTGTATGGTACATTTACAGATTTTCTGAGCACTAATACCTCAAATGCAAGACAATACTAGAGAAATACCAGTATCTGCACTTTTATTAGCCTTAAATTTCCAGCAGAGGGCGATATTTTGTTTCAACCAACCTGTATTTTTTATTATTGTAATATAAAAATGCCAAAATAGATACTGTGGAACAAATAAAGTGCCAACATTTCTGGACTATAAGTTGTTCCTGAGTATAATCCGCTCCTGAGTATAAGTTGCCCCTGAGTATAGGGGGGGGGGGGGGGTTTACTCAGGAGCGACCTATGGCCGCTCAGGCCGCTCCTGAGTACAGGCTGCTCCTGAGTATAGGTCGCTCCTGCCAAAAAATGCATAATAATGAAGAAAAAATAAAAAAATAAAAAAAAATATAAAAAAATAAATGGTAAAAGATATATATATATATATATATATATATATATATATTATATATATATATCTATATATATATATATATATATATATATATATATGTATAAATCGCTTCTGAGTAGAAGTCGCACTCCCATATACTATGAAAAAAGTGGGACTTATCGACAAAAAGGTGGTGGACAAAAAAGTCACAGAGTGCGCATAGTTTACAGGTCAGATCTGTGTAGAAGACAGCCTGCGCCTCTCATCGGTAATACCAAGTATTTCTAAGTATTAAAGTATCTGTTATACACAAATGCAAAATAGATCATTTCAGTAAAGTAATATCGTAATAATAGTAATAGTAGTATCGAGTCAAGCAGGTGGTGGTTTCACAAAAGTTTCACATATTTCTTGACTCTGCAGTCGCTGTATAGTAGCGTATCTAAAAATAGCAAAGGGGATGTGTGTTGACAGCACTGACTCGCTCGTCGTGTGTAAGCGAGGGGCCTGTATGTGGCAAACAGGGATTTCATAAGAGTGTGTGATTCAGAGCGGGAGAGTGTGGTGAAGAAGCATGTCTCCAGAGAGTCACCCACCAAACCAGGAGCTCAGCTGTGGTCTGACCGGCCTCATGAACCCCCTGACCGGCCTCATGAACCCCCTGACCGGCCTCATGAACCCCCTGACCGGCCTCATGAACCCCCTGACCGGCCTCATGAACCCCCTGACCCTGCACCATCCTCGGATACTTCTGCCTAACTCTGAGGAACAACTCACCGCAGCTATCATGAAAAAAACTGCACTTTTTTCACTTTAAAGAAAACATTTTTGGGGGTAGTAGTAGTATAGTATTAAGCTATAACTTTCTGTATGTAGAGAGAGGGACACAGTTTTTCAATAGAAAGTGAATTGGAGCCAGTGGCGGCTAGCAGGTTAGCTATATCCATTTAAAAAAACAGTCTATGGGTAAGTCTCTTTGTTACACCAGGATTCGTACTAAAGGTTTGTAGTATTGAAACCAGGTGATGCAACCTCTGTGCAACGCTCGTCCAGTTCAACTCTAGAGACCTAAGCTGTCAATCATTAAAAGGACTAAATGTGATAAGTTCGGTTTCAAATGTTGACAGTGCAAACAGGAAGTGGGGGCGTCTTAACATTTTAAAGCTTCAGGTCTTGCATAACGTCTTGGGATGTACTACAAACTGTATATCCAAAAGGACATAGCTAACCTGCTAGCTGCCGTGTTCCAAACAGGAAGTGATCATGGGCGCACTTCCTGCTCCATCGACTCTGGCTTTTGGCATTTTGGTTTTAAATGTTCGTATTAACCCTGAGGTAGCTCCTGTTAGCGTTAGCAACAGGTTTGATTGACAGCGTTGCTAAGACCTGTTAAACCAGTACTGTGGTTGGGAAGGGGCATTATCTGCAACAGCCTCGCTCCAGATTGGCTCTTTGGTTGCTATGATACTTGGAAATAACTCTTAGCCCCGCCCACTCAGTCCCTTCTGACTCTGATGTTGAACCATGACAGAGAAACAGCCATTTGTTGTCTCCACATACCATCCAACGACGTTTCTGGTCTATTCTTGGCAGTTGCTTCCACATGGTTCTATTAGACCCTGTATGAACACATAATTTGATGGTTTCACACTTCGTCGGCTGTTTTTGAAGGACACTAACATCACTTCCTGTCCCATTTCATGCCCCCGACGAATAAATGTGCTCTGCGTTTCCATGGAGATCGGCCATAAACGAAGCATCCGAGCAGATTTCACGCCCTTCGATATCCCATCATGCACTGCGCGTGACTTCTTCTACAGGAGAAACAAGGTATATTTTCTTAAAGTTATGTAATACGAGCTACAATTCGGAAAAAATCACCTTGAACGTTATATTTGTCTGTTAATATTCAAAGGGAAAGATGAATTCCTTACGTCATTCAATCAAAACAGAGATAAACGGCTGCGACGACGACACCTTGACTCTTCTTCTATGAAATAATAAAGAATTTAAAAGTAAAACTGGTAAAAAAGTAAAGCTAGGTAAAGTAAGCTACGTAACATAAGCTAGATAAAGTAAGCTACGTAACATAAGCTAGTTAAAGTAAGCTACGTAACATAAGCTAGTTAAAGTAAGCTACGTAACATAAGCTAGGTAAAGTAAGCTACGTAACATAAGCTAGGTAAAGTAAACTACGTAACATAAGCTAGGTAAAGTAAGCTACGTAACATAAGCTAGGTAAAGTAAACTACGTAACATAAGCTAGGTAAAGTAAGCTACGTAACATAAGCTAGGTAAAGTAAGCTACGTAACATAAGCTAGGTAAAGTAAGCTACGTAACATAAGCTAGGTAAAGTAAGCTACGTAACATAAGCTAGGTAAAGTAAGCTACGTAACATAAGCTAGGTAAAGTAAGCTACGTAACATAAGCTAGGTAAAGTAAACTACGTAACATAAGCTAGGTAAAAAGTAAGCTACGTAACATAAGCTAGGTAAAGTAAGCTACGTAACATAAGCTAGGTAAAGTAAGCTACGTAACATAAGCTAGGTAAAGTAAGCTACGTAACATAAGCTACAGTAGGTAAAGTAAGCTACGTAACATAAGCTAGGTAAAGTAAACTACGTAACATAAGCTAGGTAAAGTAAGCTACGTAACATAAGCTAGGTAAAGTAAACTACGTAACATAAGCTAGGTAAAGTAAGCTACGTAACATAAGCTAGGTAAAGTAAACTACGTAACATAAGCTAGGTAAAGTAAGCTACGTAACATAAGCTAGGTAAAGTAAACTACGTAACATAAGCTAGGTAAAGTAAGCACAGACAAAGGTTCCGTGTCGTAGATCTGTCGTATTTCGGCACGGCCTTTGCAGCAACGAAGAAGTACCTTTGTCGGCCGGGTACTTCAAACGGTTTTTCAAACAGTACTTCGAGTTTTGCAACTGTTGTATTGGGACACGGCCGTAGTACGCCTTGAGAAATACAACCCTGTGTTTCTACGACAATGACTCAAGTGAATGAATCAAATTTAAATATCTGGCCTGTTGACACACAGCCTTCAACTGTGTCACGCTTCAAAAATGCCGTTTTCTATTCCTGGGCCATGTCGTTTCGTAAAATACGTTTTGTTACTAAATACTTCCTTTCAAATGAGGAACATGAAGCCGTCTGAGTTTTAAGCTGAAAGAGCCGTCATCATGCTATCTCGTACTGTGTGTATCGCTGTTCAACCCCAAAAAGCAGTAAAATGCCAAAGTTATGTAAGTGTGGCTTCCTCCTGTTCACTCTGCTCACTCCAGCGCCGCCTCGTACGTGGATATAATCTAATGTTCAGTGTTCGAATCAAATCAGATGTATTTATATGGCTCATTTGTCTTATCGTCTGTTTCATGCTCAGAGTCCTGCGTTCTGTTATATTACGATGTTATATCTGGCAACGTAGCATTTAAGCAGCTTCATGTTTGTTTTGCATTTATTTATTACCAGTGGTGGAATGTAATGAGGTAAAAGTAGTAAAAGTGCTACACTTCAGTACACATTTTAGATATTTGTACTTTACTTAAGTACGTTTTACAGTGTATACTTTTTACTTTTAGTTCACTACATTTGAGAGCAGTATCTACTTTCTACATTTTTGAACAAGACTGAAAAGTAAAAGTATTTTTTTTACTAGATATATATAAAAATATTTGCATTTTTGGGCAAATATGAAGAGGGTGGGTATAAAATATAAGTGTCTTAAATGAGACAAAGTGACTGAAATAATGGAAACTGTGCAATGAGTGTAATGTGCAATCAAGAGAATTGTGCAGTGAATGGAATGTGCAATATTTCGGATGGTGCAGTTATGGGAACTGTGCAATGAGTGTAATGTGCAATAAATGGAATGTGCAATATTCTGTATGGTGCAATGGGAACTGTGCAATGAGTAGAATGTGCAATAATAGGAATTGTGCAACGAGTGGAATGTGCAATGAGTGGCATATGCAATATTCTGTATGGTGCAATAACGGGAGCTGTGCAATAAGTGAAATGTGCAATAATAGGAATTGTGCAATGAGCGGAATGTGCAATTAGTGTAATGTGCAATTAAGGGAGCTGTGCAACGAGTGTAATGCGCAATAATAGGAATTGTGCAATGAGCAGAATGTGCAATGAGTGAAATGTGCAATATTCTGTATGGTGCAATAACGGGAGCTGTGCAAGAAGTGCAATGTGCAATAATAGGAATTGTGCAATGAGCGGAATGTGCAATGAGTGTAATGTACAGTAAATGGAATGTGCAATTACGGAAATGTGCAATATTTTGTATGGTGCAATAATGGGAACTGTGCAATGAGTGGAATTTGCAATTATTGGAACTGTGCAACGAGTGCAGAATGCAATTTTATTTTGACCTTTTCTTGACTCCATCCCCTGATACAACGTGTTTACTTTCATTTTGAATCATGTCTGTTCATTAACATGCACTGTCCTGATCAAATAAATCCATAAATAAATAAATCATAGCTGAAGATCTGCTGAAAAGTCTTGCATATACAGAATAGAAAGAATTTTTGTAATCTAAATTGACCTAAAACAGGAAACATTTGGTCTGATTTCATGTCAGACAGTGAGGGAAAAAACCCCAAATCATATGCATGTGTTTTATATAGAGTATGTAAACTCCTGGGTTCAACTGTAGACGATAAACTAGTGTAACATGGGTCCTTTAACTGCCCCAGAATGCCGTTATAGTGCTGAACACGTCTGTTTGGTGCATGTATTGACGTATTTCCTCAGCCTGGTTGTGAGCGTGGCTGTGTTAGGCCTGTGTTTGGTGTGTGGAGGTGACAGTTCGCCCCTGCTGTCTCTCTGTGGTTTTCACGGCTCTGTGGTTAAAGCAGCAGACATCAGTTATCAAGAGTCTGCACACAGCCCACTCCTGTCTCAGCACATCACCGTCTCTGCCCTGGTCTCATGCAAATGTTTTACACTCACACAAGGACAATATCTTCATCCTATCATTTAGCATTGGTTCATTTGCCTGTCTCCATGGCGATGGTATTGTTTTGCCTATGCTCCACAGTGTGGCATTGAAATAATCTGCAAAAATATCCAAAAGGATGAGTAGGTGGCGCCAGCACATCAAGTTACAGGTTAGATCTGTGGAGATGTGACCCCACTCACTGTAGAATGAATGTTTTTTCAAGGTATGTCGTTAAATCGGTGCAAAAAGTTACTTAGTGTAGCTTTAAAGAGCCAATATTACTCTATTTTCTGATCTGTTTTAATGTTTCCTCGTCACAAACAGACCTGGAGTTGTGTTTTTTTTGTTTCATTCTCACATGTTTAACACACAAACCTGCAGATTCAGGCTGAGTTCTTCTCTCAAACTGAAAACAGTCTGTTCCACTTTGTGATGTCATTAAGTGGTAATACAGGAAGTGCTCCACCGTGTTTTTAAACTCCACACACCTTCATTTCTAGAATCATTTGGATGATTTCATCTCTGGAATTGGTAAAACTAAAGATAAAATGTCGCTGTTCACTTGAAAACTACCACTTGATGACATCACAGGGTGGAACAGAGCATTTTGAGCTTTGGAGATGTTACAGACGAATAATAAAGTGTGACTCAAACATGTGAATGAAACAAAACACAACTCCAGGTCTGTTTTTGAGGAGGAAACAACATTAGATCATGACTTACAGCTTTAAGAGTCCATGATTATTACTGTGGATCTTGTGTAATCAGACAGTTTCATTTGTGTTTATTTGTTCAGTGGAAAAAGCTTTTTTAAAGTCTGAATTCTGACAAGTCATGACAAGAGCATTTTCCACTCTTCAGATCAATAATGTTCTGTCTGAGTCTGACGACACTCCTACAGTCTGCCGGGGAGGTGAAACTGATAATGTGGCATAGATTTTATCAAGAAGTGATGAACATAGACTGTTTATATAAATGGACATAGCTAACCTGCTAGCCGTCGTGTGTCTCTCTCTGTATCTGCTGCTGTCAGACTCATTTTAGTCTTAAATGTTCGTATTAACCCTCTACATGATCCTGGGGTTTTTGTTTCACTTTTGTGTCTGTAAATCAACATCTGAACATTAAAAACACTTAAATCAGGTCCTTCTTTCCCTGAGGTTGCTCCTGCTGGCGTTAGCAACAGGTTTGATTGACAGCGTTGCTAAGGTGCGTGACCTTCAACAGCCTCGCTCCGGATTGGCTCTTTGGTTGCTATGACACTCGGGGTCAGGCGGGCCCCTAAAACCCTTTGGAGCCTGGGACAACAGACCCCTTTATCCCCCCGTCATCCCCCCAGTAGATATTAGATATAGACATTTTTTTTTCATTTTTGAGTCTAACCTTTGAAAATAACAGTTTTGTACATTATTATTTCAAGTTTGGCCTTCAAAATGACCATCCATCCATTTTCTTCTGCTTATCCGGGGCCAGGTCACAGGGGCAGCAGTCTAAGCAGGGACTCCCAGACTTCCCGCACCCCAGACACGTCCTCCAGCTCCTCCAGTGGGACCCCAAGGCGTTCCCAGGCCAGAGAGACACAGTCCCTCCAGCGTGTCCTGGGTCTTCCTCTTGGTCTCCTCCCGGTGGGACATTACATTCAAAATTACATTCACTCCAAATTATAAATCAGATCTTATGTCCCAACAGTTTATCTTTATTTGACTTTTGTGTCTGTAAATCAAGATATGAACATTAATAACAGACAAATCAGCTGCCATCTTCCCCCGAGGTCGCTCCAGCTAGCGTTAGCAACAGGTTTGATTGACAGCGTTGCTTAGCTTTGCTCCAGATTCGCCGCTGTACCTGCTCCTGCCTCGACGAGCTTCATTTGAGCTGAAGCTGTGGGTGACGTCACACTCGCTCAGTCACTTATATATTGAAGCAGTAAAATACACTTGGCTTTTGAAAACATGACTAGAACAAAGAGTAAACTCCAATCCCCCGATGACTTTTTCAAATGGCTTTTATCTGTTTTGCAAATGAACTCTTCAAGCATAAACTGACCAGCGTTTTGAGTGATATCATTTGGACTCACGAGGACGGACAGAATTCCAGGACACACCACATCAAACGGTTCTTTGGATATGTCGGAAAGTCTTGGAGGCCAGATTGAGGTTTGGTTTTTTTTGGGAGGATTTTGAATTAAAAGTTTAATTGTCAAAAAGTCCAAACATGAGAATTATAGCCACAGATGACAAATCCATCCAAAGCCATTGTCCACAGCCTTATTCAGGATCTGTTGGTGGGTGATGAAAGACGGTTTATTTGGTCCATTTGGTCTCAGTTGGTTATGTGCTGCTTTAATCTGCTCCAGCTGGTCTTAGTCACTAG
This sequence comes from Periophthalmus modestus, assembly GCA_019594935.1. Taxonomy (NCBI): domain Eukaryota; kingdom Metazoa; phylum Chordata; class Actinopteri; order Gobiiformes; family Gobiidae; genus Periophthalmus; species Periophthalmus modestus. The sequence goes on from JAIEZT010000054.1 coordinate 1,458,786, forward strand.
TCACTAGTCCTGTCCGTCACATGTAACTTATTACGGGGTCGCTTTGATCCTGACTGTAACTGTGTGTGTGCGTGTACTTACTCACAAAACACTGGGGTATTTTTACACGCTTAACTCCACGCAGCCATGAAGGTTTAGACCAGACAAGCAAAGATCAATGGAAAGTGTCGATGTTGAAAGAGAATCTGGGATCAAGACTTTAGGCAGAGGTGGGTTACGTCAAAATGTTATTACTCAAATAAAAATAGTGGTCCAAGGAATTACTCGGGTAAAAGTAAAAAGAATTAAAGAGAAACTGTTGGGACGTAACATCTGATTTATAATTTGGAGTGAAGGTAATTTTGAAGGCCAAACATGAAATAATGTACAGAATCTGTTATTTTCAAAGGATAGACTCAAAAATTAAATAAAAAACGTAATATCTACAGGGGAGTCGAGAAGGGGGGACAAATGGTTCTGGGCCCATCCAACTGTGAGTATCATAGCAACTAAAGAGCCAATCAGGAGCGACGCTGTTGAAGGTAACGCCCCTTCCCACCCACACCGCTGGTGTAGCAGGGAGAGGGCTCTTAGACGACCTGCCCCCTAACAGGTCAGACACTGTAACGTCCTGATCACTGGCCTCTCCAAACGAGCCTTAGAACAGAAAAGAACATCCAGATAGAACACTGCTGTGAGGGTCTGACTAGAACCAGGAAGTACTTCACACATGTGTCCTGTCTCAGGTGAAGTACTTCACACATGTGTCCTGTCTCAGGTGAAGTACTTCACACATGTGTCCTGTCTCAGGTGAAGTACTTCACACATGTGTCCTGTGTCTCTGTGTGAACAAGTCTCTCCATGAACCAAAAGTTAGAGCCACATGAACATCTCACACTCTGAGGACTTCAGGGACCAAACTCCTGCTGGTCCAGAGTCAGGACTAAACCTGGAGAATCAGTGTTTCAGTTTTGTGGAGTTAAAACCTGGAATATTCTTCCTGAAGATGTGAGACAGACTCGACTTTGACATGTTTAAATCCAGGCTCAGACGGTTCTGTTTAGCTGCTTGTGACTGAAGAGTTTTATAAAGGTTTTTATTCAGCATTATTCTATTGTAATGTTAATTTTATGATGATAATTTGTGATCATTTATGCTTTGATTTTAATGTCTTTCTTATTCTGTAAATTTGAATTACTTTGTGTAAGAATTATGCTATACAAAAAAACTTGCCTTGCCTTAGCAACGCTGTCAATCAAACCTGTTGCTAACGCTAGCAGGAGCGACCTCGGGGAGAGAAGGCGCCTGATAAGTGTCTTGCTAATGTTCATATCCTGATTTCCAGACAAAACTGCAAAATAAAAACCCCAGGATCATGTAGAGGGTTAATACGAACATTTAAGACCAAAATGAGTCTGACAGCAGCAGGTACAGAGAGAGGGGCCGACGGTTTTTCACAGAAAGTGAATTGGAGCCAGAGTCGACAGCACATGATCACGTCCTGTTTGGAACGTGGCAGCTAGCAGGTTAGCTACGTCCATTTATATAAACAGTCTCTGGTTTAGACGTTAATCCGAGCTCTGATGTGGTGTGGACGCAGTCGCAGTCGTCATAAATGGCGTTCCAGACACCTATCAATCTTCCTCACTCTGTTACTGCGAGTTTTGAAAAGTCCAAACCAAACTGTTTTTCCACGACGCAGTGCCATACTTTCTGTTTTCCGCTGTCTTCCTGGAAAAGTGGAACCGCTGTCCCCGCTTTAATGTGTACCATCTGTGCGAGCTGCTCCTATCTCTGCCTTATCCCACAGCGCGACTATTAGCATGTTCAAAACTCCGCTTCAACGGGTAAAATGTGTCTGTCTGGAATAATTTGAGGAATACGGAGCGCAAACATTGAAAAGGCTCTGTCCACAGCAGCACGCTAGCTAGCTCACTGTGTCGCAAAGCTAACAGTCACTTTTATTAAAATCAAAAAAACAACCTATTCAAATTCAAAGACCACCCGATTATTTTTACATGTAGAACACTTCAGTTTGTGGTATTTTAATATTTATTATGCCTCAAAATTAGCATTAGCATTAGCATTGCACAAAAATGTCTCTTTCTAAACACAGAAGCTCCCCATACACTCTCTCATCTTTAAATATTTATTCGTTTTAGTGTGACGCAGCAAAAACCTCATAGAGATAAAACTGGACAGGAAGTAGTTACGCTAACAGGAAGTAGTGATGCTAACAGGAAGTAGTGACGCTAACTGTGAGGTAGAGGGCGCTGTTGTGGCAATGAGATGATGAACTGAGACGGGAGAGAACTGAATAATCACTAATTTTATAGGGTCAAAGTGCAGTCAAGCAAGAGCACAGTATCCACACAGCGCCCCCTGTGGTCTTCTGATATACACACACTTCAATTCAGGACTAAACCAGGACTAAACCAGGTCTAAACCAGGACTAAACCAGGACTAAACCAGGTCTAATCCGGGTCTAAACCTGGACTAAACCAGGACTAAACCAGGACTAAACCAGGACTAAACCAGGACTAAACTGGGACTAAACCAGGACAAAACCAGGACAAAACCAGGACTAAACCAGTTCTAAACCAGGACTAAACCAGGACTAAACCAGGTCTAAACCAGGACTAAACCAGGACTAAACCAGGACTAAACCGGGACCAAACCGGGACCAAACCGGGACTAAACCGGGACTAAACCAGTTCTAAACCGGGACTAAACCGGGACTAAACCGGGACTAAACCTGGACTAAACCGGGACTAAACCGGGACTAAACCGGGACTAAACCAGTTCTAAATCAGGACTAAACCAGTTCTAAACCAGGACTAAACCAGTTCTAAACCAGGACTAAACCAAGACTAAACCAGTTCTAAACCAGGACTAAACCAGGACTAAACCAGTTCTAACCCAGGACTAAACCAGGACTAAACCAGTTCTAAACCAGGACTAAACCAGGACTAAACCAGGACTAAACCGGGACTAAACTGGGTCTAAACCAGGACTAAACAAGGTCTAAACCAGGACTAAACCGCAACTAAACCGGGACTAAACCAGGACTAATCCGGGTCTAAACCTGGACTAAACCGGGACTAAACCAGGACAAAACCAGGACTAAACCAGGACTAAACCAGTTCTAAACCAGGACTAAACCGGGACTAAACCGGGACTAAACCTGGACTAAACCGGGACTAAACCGGGACTAAACCAGGACAAAACCAGGACTAAACCAGGACTAAACCAGTTCTAAACCAGGACTAAACCAAGACTAAACCAGTTCTAAACCAGGACTAAACCAGGACTAAACCAGTTCTAACCCAGGACTAAACCAGGACTAAACCAGGACTAAACCAGTTCTAAACCAGGACTAAACCAGGACTAAACCAGTTCTAAACCAGGACTAAACCAGGTCTAAATCAGGACTAAACCAGGACTAAACCAGTTCTAAACCAGTTCTAAACCAGGTCTAAACCAGGACTAAACCAGGACTAAACCAGGACTAAACCAGTTCTAAACCAGTTCTAAACCAGGTCTAAACCAGGACTAAACCAGGACTAAACCAGGTCTAAACCAGGACTAAACCAGTTCTAAACCAGGACTAAACCAGGACTAAACCAGTTCTAAACCAGGACTAAACCAGGTCTAAATCAGGACTAAACCAGGACTAAACCAGTTCTAAACCAGTTCTAAACCAGGTCTAAACCAGGACTAAACCAGGACTAAACCAGGTCTAAACCAGGACTAAACCAAGACTAAACCAGTTCTAAACCAGGACTAAACCAGGACTAAACCAGTTCTAACCCAGGACTAAACCAGGTCTAAACCAGGTCTAAACCAGGACTAAACCAGGACTAAACCAGGTCTAAACCAGGACTAAACCAGGACTAAACCAGGTCTAAACCAGGACTAAACCAGGACTAAACATGTAGAATCAGTGTTTGAGTTTTATTCAGTTTAAACCTGGAACATTCCTCCTGAAGATGTGACTCAGTCTCGACTTTGACGATGTTTAAATCCAGGCTCAGACGGTTCTGTTTTGCTGCTGTGACTGAAGGTTTTGATTCTGCCTCTTCTCTTTTAATGTTCTTTTCATGATGATTAGTTTTGATTTGTTGTATTGTGATTTTAATGTCTTTCTTATTCTGTAAAACTCTTTGAATTACTCCGTGTACAGACTGTGCTGCTCAGATAAACTCGTGTCAGTGCTGTGTGTCTTTCTCTTTCTTTATTTGACTGTAGTGTCATTTTAAACACTCTGGAGTTTCCATTTGAACATTTTAGTCGATATTGGATTCGCTGTAAAAAAAGAGGAAAAATCTTTGGGGGAGATTTGTCCATTTTAAGTGAGGCTGGGCCCCCTCACGCCCCCCCTGGCACCGCCCCTGGCACCGCCCCTGGTCTTACAGGCTCAAGCTCCTCTGACCATTGTGACTTTTTGTAATAAACTTGTAAAACTTGTCCGGCAATAACAATAATGAGCTAATGAATGAAAAAGTGAAACATATAAATGTATTTACACATAATCCAGTGTAAAGCAGAAAAAGACAATACAAGAGGCTGGGTAAGAAATATATTTATTATTTTTTTATTTATAAGTGCCATGTAGACTCATTTTAACATTTTTTTTTTTGTCATTTCTGGTTGACAACAGCTGAATTATTTAGATTTTTTAATTTTTTCCGAACAAACAAAGGCAGTTTTTGTACTTTTAGAGCATACTGTCACATAATTTGGTAAAATAAAAATACTTCTCTCTTGGTCCATGATGTCGTGAGCTGCTATGGCTGCAGACTAAACGAGACGCATGTTAAAGTCACAATAAAGAGCGTCGAAAGTGAAAGTGAAACTGGCTGCCCCCTTTTTAAAGCTCCTATATGACACAAAACTGACTCTTGTAGCTTTAAGTCACGTTCTAATACTGTTACCTCCTGAAAATCAGACCTTGAATTATGTTTTGTTTCATTCACACATGTTATTATTAGTCTGTAACATCTCCGAAGCTCAAAACGCTCTGTTCCACCTTGTGATGTCATGAAGTGGTAGTTTTTAAGTTAACAGCTCCTTTTACCTTTAGTTCAGTCGAGATAAGTGGCAACTCCAGGGTCTGAAATGATCCAAATGATTCTAGTGAAGATGGACGGAGTTAAAAAAAACACGGTGGAGCACTTCCTGTGTTACCACTTGATGACATCACAAGGTGGAACAGAGTGTTTTCAGTGTCGAGAATCCATTTGTCTGAATTATACAAACAGTTTTGAGTTACCTTTACAGGACTGAGTGCGCGTTTAAAACCCTGTAGCTTTTTGCATCATCTCTCAAAAGCGTTGAGAGGACGCAGAGCCGGCCCTGGGGTCAAAGGTCACCCTCCCCCTCCCTCCCTCCGTCCCTCCCTCTCTCCCCCGCGCCCTCGCCGAGGCCGATCGAGTTTCAGGCGCCCGACACATCAGCGAGTGATGAAAGGCCCCGCTGACTCACTCCAAAACCGGCATCACAACGCGTTTATTTGTCAATGTCAAGCCTTAAAATTAGAACAAAGAGACGAACAGAGGAGGAAGAGGAGGAAGAGGAGGAAGAGTCACGCGACGGGCGGTGGAAACTTCACTGGCGTTGAGAGGTCGGCCATTGTGAAGGGCCGTACTCGTAAACAAACATAATCTGGTTTGAGTGTAACACCAGCGGCGTCGTGATGAAAGATCGGATCTGAAAATAACCTTCAGATGCCCTGTCACATGTAGCGCTGGGAAAGTTAGCGTGTTAGCGAGCGTGTTAGCGAGCGTGTGCGTGTGAGCTCTGTGTGCGGTTTGGTTTGATGTGCAAATATCCCAAACACATCTGTCAAAGGAGAGGCCTGGTTTGAGACTAACACAACATACGAAGCATTAAGTCACATTATACAGTTTGTCAATGAAAAAAGGAACGAGAAACACTGCGATGAAGAAGGTTTAGTTTGAACTTTTAGCTCCGCCCACTTACCTGAATATCCCTCACCACACACTTTATACACTTTTCTCACACAGGCATTAACATTTTCTCACATTTCTCTCTTGTTTAAACACAAAGTTCAAACCTTCGTCGGTGCCTTTGTCGGTGCAGAACGTTTCATCGACATTGTGGGTTTTGTCGGGGAGAAAACTTGCAAACATACAGCACTTCAGAGTCACACTGATCCAACATTTATGTAAATTTGTCTGACACATTCTGTACTGTACAGGAGACACGGAGGAGACAATGGTCTACAGTCCCTCAGCCAATCAGGACGCAGAACACAATGGTCTACAGTCCCTCAGCCAATCAGGACGCAGAACACAATGGTCTACAGTCCCTCAGCCAATCAGGACGCAGAACACAATGGTCTACAGTCCCTCAGCCAATCAGGACGCAGAACACAATGGTCTACAGTCCCTCAGCCAATCAGGGATCGCGAAACAGTGAGACCTCAAAAGGTGAACCACGATATAGTGAAGGACGACTGTATATAAGGCGCACTTGAATATAAGCCAAATGTTACAAATATGTTGTAACATGAGATATTTACACAGAAAGACTGTTTTTTTTTTTTTTTTTAATTGAAGAATTTAAGACGCTTTTTTTCAAACTGTGCCTGAAAATCGGCACCAACACGACAGCGCCAACACGGACCGTCTGCTTTTATTTCCTCTGTAAGATTTTATCGTCTTTTTACATTAGCTAAGTTCTTCCGCTGCCGCCTCCAACGTCGCACCATCGATTCCTTAAAGCCAAACTTACTGCAGTGGCTCTATTTCCTTCTTTGTTGCATTTCTTCGTGTGTTTTCCATGATGAGGCTGTGGCATAATGCACAAAATGACACTTCAAAATCAAAACTCGTGTATTCTTCAGCATAATCTTTCTGTCTCACTTTTGAGTTTATTTCTAGAGAGTGCCCCCCGGTGGTCATTAGCCAGTAAGAGTCAAAAAATTAACTGCATCGTTGTATAAGCGTGGGAAAAAAGTAGTGGCTTACAGTTAGAAATTTACGGTAGTCCTTTCTGCCTTTCTCTATTTGTACAGGACTGAATAAGATCATGTAGACTCTTTTTCATGAGCCTGTTCAAAATACAGAAAAAACACAAGTATAAGTATAAGTCCATTTAAATATTTAAAACTGGAGCTGGGGTGAGTGTAAAAGTTTGTTGCCAGATTATTAAATTGGGTTTCCAGTTTTGCTTTTCCTTGAAACATATTCCATTTTTGTGACTCTAAACAGCCAAAAGCCTTTTCCCATCTGTGGTGCTCCAACTACGTTTCATCGACATGATTCCCATGATTCTTAGTAACAATGCGGCAAAAAAAAGCCGACCTCGCTGTCAGTAACGTCTCTTTTTGTATTAGTTATTACAGAACAGATCACAGTCTCCATTTTGTTCTTATTTAGCAGCTTTTACCAAACAATGCAGGATGTAAATGCTCGTTTCCACCTTCAAGCGTCTTGTCCAAGGACCTGGAATCGCACCACCAACCTGTGGGTCAGCGGATCTAATCACTCAACCAATGATGTTTTACACCAACCTTCAGATCAGTGGACAAACGCTCTACCAACTGAGCCACCGTCACCCATGTAAAGAGCATTTATCAAGAATAAATGAACATCAGGAGCACGAGTTCATGAGTTTTAGTTACATTCCTTTTGTTATGCAATGCTGTAAATTGTTCAGGAGTTCTCCACATTTGGAGTGAGGAAGCACCAGGCTGGAGGGGGAGGTTATTTGTTATTTCAATGGAAGAAACTGGAGCGCCCAGAGAGCAAAGGAAGAACCTGACACTTCACAAGCAACCTACTCACAACACAGGCGATAGTCACATTTCAAACACTTTTAACATGTTTTATTTCAATAGATTCTTCTTCCAGACCGAGGTTTAGTTTGTTTTCATCTCTGACAGTTTGACCTGCTCACTAGCGCCTCAGAGTGGTCACGTGATGTTACTGCGACGTGTCTGATCCTCTGAGGACGAAATCGAAATACGAAAACTCACCCACGGGACTTTAAACCGAGACGAGGGGCCTTTTTACTGTCACACACCTGCGATACTGATCCTGAAGAAGTCGGACTGCAGGTGGCGCTGTCGTCCTGCCTCCACCGCTAGAAAGACGGCGCTGAAACGTGTTTAAATCCGCTGACCAATCACGCCACAGCAACATCACGTGACCACTCTGAGGCGCTAGTGAGCAGGCCGAACTGCCATGGGTGAAAATAAACTAAACCTGGGTCTGAAAAAATAAACCTCATGAGTTGACACATTTTTAAAGCAGAACTAAGTAACATTTGTACCTCATGAAACATCTTTTTAAGTCTCTGTCGTGGTCAAACATGTATTTTTGGGGTGTTCAAAGCAAACATGTGCAGAAAACCAGCCTTGCAATATGGCGGACACGACCCAAAGTCAGTTCTTTTGCAAAACCCTGCCTCTTTTTTCAAATATTTAGCAACATTATGAGTCTGTTGAGCCTTTTCCCTGACTGTGTATTCTCATAAACGAGCTGTAGGGGGAGCTCTATCGCTGAAAGTTACTCAGTTCTGGTTTAAAATAGATTTCCAGCCCCAAAGTCTTTATAACGGACTCTTGGAGCTGTTGGTTTCAAGTGGGTTTCTCTAACTTCTGTCAGCTGCGGAGAACAGGGCATGCTGGGTATTAAAACCGTCAAGAACATGTTGTGAGCAGATTTGAACCCGGGTCCATTAAACGATCAGCTGGCGCATTCGCACAGCTTTTCAACACACAACAGTCCCTTCATTATAATTCAAGCAGGGTAGTTGTGACTTTCTTTTTAGGGACCCCTGGGGACCCCCTGTAAAGTTGAGGTTTGGCTTAGATCGCTGGGGCATCTAGGCGATAAATACCAGCGTGTTTGGAGGCAGAAGAAGAGAAACTCAAGCCATTTTCATTACTCACACAGCATGCTAGCGTCGTTAACCCCGTCACACGGCTAACGCTCAAAGTCTACGGCGCATGGGCAGATTAGAGGTCAGATCAGAACCGTCGACGGTGGAAAGAAGTGACTGAGTGAGTCTGACGTCACCCACAGTTTCAGCTCCAAATGAAGCTCATCGAGGCTGGAGTAGGAACAGCGGCGAATCTGGAGCTGAGATACATGTTTAGAATTACGATCGTGAGTGTCATAGCAACCAAAGAGCCAATCCAGAGCGAGGCTGTTGAAGGTAACGCCCCTTCCTGCCCACACCACTGGTTTAGCAGGGAGCGGGTGCTTAGCAACGCTGTCAGTCAAACCTGTTGCTAACGCTAGCCGCAGAAATCTCTGGGAAAGAAGGTGCAAGATTTGTCTGTTATTAATGTTCAGATGTTGATTTACAGACAAAAAAGTGAAATAAAAAACACAGGATCATGTAGAGGGTTAATACGAACATTTAAGATCAAGATTAAACCAGGACTAAACCAGGTCTAAACCAGGACTAAACCAGGTCTAAACCAGGACTAAACCAGGACTAAGCCAGGTCTAAACCAGGACTAAACCAGGTCTAAACCAGGACTAAACCAGGATTAAACCAGGACTAAACCAGGACTAAACCAGGTCTAAACCAGGACTAAACCAGGACTAAACCAGGACTAAACCAGGACTAAACCAGGTCTAAACCAGGACTAAACCAGGTCTAAACCAGGTCTAAACCAGGATTAAACCAGGACTAAACCAGGACTAAACCAAGTCTAAACCAGGACTAAACCAGGACTAAACCAGGACTAAACCAGGACTAAACCAGGTCTAAACCAGGACTAAACCAGGACTAAACCAGCTCTAAACCAGGTGTAAACAAGGACTAAACCGGGTCTAAACCGGGTCTAAACCAGGACTAAACCTGGTCTAAACCGGGTCTAAACCGGGTCTAAACCGGGTCTAAACCGGGTCTAAATCGGGTCTAAACCGGGTCTAAACTGGGTCTAAACCGGGTCTAAACCGGGTCTAAATCAGGATCATGTAGAGGGTTAATACGAACATTTAAGACTAAAATGACGAGTCTGACAGCAGCAGGTACAGAGAGATGAGGCACAGCTTTTCAATAGAAACTGAATTGGAGGCAGAGTCGATGGAGCTGGAAGTGTCCACATGCTCACTTCCTGTTTGGATCACGGCGGCGAGCAGGTTAGCTCAGTCTATTTATACAAACAGTCTATGGTCAGAACTCTGACTTTGTGCATGAACCTGTCGCTGCCTCAGATCCTCCTGTTGTGTTGAAACGCTGTTCGTCTCTTCTCTGCATGTGACCTCTGACCTTAACCAGCCCTTAGAAAGATCTACGACGGCGTCTCGTGTGTCGTCCTAGAGACCCACAGACCCACAGAGTGAACAGAATGAAAAAGTCAAACAGCGTATGTCAGGTTTTCATGTTTTCTTATTATCACTAGATGCAGAGGGATAGTTCTGGAGTAAATACTTGTCCTTGTATTTTAGAGTTTTTGGTGTTGACACATAGAAAACTGTCGTGGTATTTGTTTTAAAACTCAGGGGGAAAAGCCCAGAATTGGACCCTCTTCTTATTAATTTATATTCGAGAGGGGCCCAGGTGAGGCTTCTTGCCCCGGGGTCCGCAAATTTCTGTCGACGGCCCTGGAAGTTACTATTTTTCTATTTTTTTTCCCACAAACTGCCACTTATTTAATCATAACTATTGTGCCATTTAGACAGGTTTGGGCCTTGGTTAAATTTGCTTTTCCTTCAGTAAAAGTGCAGATACAGAGGTATAAAGTTACTTAAGTCAAAGTATCATATGAAAAAATCTACTGAAAGTATTTAAGTGCCAGTATAAAAATGAACTTTGCACAAGCGTCAATGTGTTTAAGTATTAAATGAAGTGATTTTGACTCAAAAATGAGACATATTTTGTTCAATAGTATCAATTTCGTAATTTTTCTCATGAATTTTGTGGATTTATTTTAGTTTTGCTCAAAGCTGAAGCTCGATTTTTTCACAAACACAGTAAAAATACTCCCTCAAATCAGATGAAAAGTACTTTTTACTTTTATGTAGTGGAGTAGAAAGTACAGACACTGCTCTCAAATGTACTGAAGTAAAAGTAAAAAGTACACACTATAAAATGTACTTAAGTAGAATGTTTGCTGCCCTTGTCCAACCAAGTAAACCATGTAAAAATAGGCTATAAACTTCCCCAAAATTAAAAAAAAGAAAGAAAGAAGTGACAGAGGACACAGGGTTTGAATAAAATCTGAAGTATCACGACGTTAACTCCTGAGTGTTGTAATGTGTCATGTTTAAATAGTTGTAATTCTTCGGTCTTGAGCCGTCTTTGCGTCTCGGTCCGGTCGTCGTTGGGCCTTTGAATCGTGAAAAATGCAGGAAGTTTGTGAGCAGAGGTCAGAGCGACGGCCCGGCTCACTCCGAAACTTAAAAGGCTGATTTATGTGGGTTGAAATGCCTTGAATGGCGTCAGCGTTCCTTATCTCCGAGCCCAAAGGAAACACACATCAGACCTAAACTTTTATGTTTTCCATAAATCCCGACCTGCAGATAAGGAGAAGGCTGCAGTGCGAAGGAGTAGTACCTCATATGTGTAGTACTTCATGTGTAGGTGATGATGTACTGCAGTATATGAGCCAAGACAGAGCTGGACTTATACTGTAACACACTGACATTTTAAAACGGGGTCGTACAGAGCGAATTTAAAGGCCCAGTGTGTAACTTTTCATGTGGATCCGAGACGATTCTTCAGCTCTGAACGAAACGAACCGAACTGAAGAATCGTCTCGAATCAGCAGCGAAACGTCGTCACTCCTACAGCGATTTCTCCAACTGACAGATTGAAACTTCAGCTTTTACTTTGGATCAGACCTGGACGACTGAGGGTTTACACAGACATTTTTTTTTTTACAAAGCGATAAAAACCTCTGTTCTGAATTTGATTTTATTTTTATTTAACCAGGAAAGTCCCAGATTAAAAACCTCTTTTTCAAGGGAGTCCTGGCCAAGTGGGAGCAGCAAATAAAAAATACTAAGAAACTGTATCGGTCTTGGGTTTATAAATGAATGAATAAACACAAATACAGTTAACGCCACACTAAGAAACACGCCCTCAACCCCAAAAAAGTGACTTAATGCCTCTTTAGGGAAAAACTCCACGAGGGCTAGACAAAGCAGGCTGCTAAAGAGTGCTAATACGGTACGCTGTAACATAAACCTCGTATTATGTTGAGTTTAGCGGCTTAGACACTGTTTTGTAACGCAGCACTTTGAAGGACTGTTTGATGTTCTGGTAAGTCATGACTTAGGTGACGACATGTAGAAATCCTCCGTCAGCGGCCTGCCAGCAGCACAGGAAGTCCTCTCTGACACAAGCCACACTGTTAGCTCACCGAATTAGCTCTGTGTGTTTAGATACTGATCCAAACGCCCGGGTTGCACCATTACGAGTATCATTTTTAAGCCCATTTCTGAGGCTTTCATTTGTATTGCAACAAGATCTGATTATCTCACTTTGAAAACAGATTATTTTAAATCCCGTTGCAAGAAAGCAGACACATTTAGAAAGGTTTTGGCGGAGTGTTTTGGTTTTAGCGGCAGTTTCTAAATGCTTACTGTAAGAAACAACATCACATGGAACAGATTAATTGGCATAAGACTTGAACGGTTTTATTTGCTGTGTTGATTTGCTTCCGTTGTGTGTGTTTGGGTGTGTTTTCAGTAAGTTTTATCAAATTTAAACACATTTATCTACAGCATCAACCATAGACTGTATATGTAAATGGACGTAGCTCACCTGCGAGCCAATAGGAAACTTCTGGCTCCATCGACTCTGGCTCCAATTAATTTTCTGTGTAAAAACTGTGTCTCATCTCTCTGTACCTGCTGCTGTCAGGCTCATTTTGGTCTTAAATGTTCGTATTAACCCTCTACACGCAGAACACAATGGTCTACAGTCCCTCAGCCAATCAGGACGCAGAACACAATGGTCTACAGTCCCTCAGCCAATCAGGACGCAGAACACAATGGTCTACAGTCCCTCAGCCAATCAGGACGCAGAACACAATGGTCTACAGTCCCTCAGCCAATCAGGACGCAGAACACACAATGGTCTACAGTCCCTCAGCCAATCAGGACGCAGAACACAATGGTCTACAGTCCCTCAGCCAATCAGGACGCAGAACACAATGGTCTACAGTCCCTCAGCCAATCAGGACGCAGAACACAATGGTCTACAGTCCCTCAGCCAATCAGGACACAGAACACAATGGTCTACAGTCCCTCGGCCAATCAGGACGCAGAACACGATGGTCTACAGTCCCTCAGCCAATCAGGACGCAGAACACAATGGTCTACAGTCCCCTCAGCCAATCAGGACGCAGAACACAATGGTCTACAGTCCCTCAGCCAATCAGGAGCCGCAGAACACAATGGTCTACAGTCCCTCAGCCAATCAGGACGCAGAACACAATGGTCTACAGTCCCTCGGCCAATCAGGACGCAGAACACAATGGTCTACAGTCCCTCAGCCAATCAGGACGCAGAACACACAATGGTCTACAGTCCCCTCAGCCAATCAGGACGCAGAACACAATGGTCTACAGTCCCTCAGCCAATCAGGACACAGAACACAATGGTCTACAGTCCCTCGGCCCAATCAGGGACACAGAACACAATGGTCTACAGTCCCTCGGCCAATCAGGACGCAGAACACAATGGTCTACAGTCCCTCAGCAATCAGGACGCAGAACACAATGGTCTACAGTCCCTCAGCCAATCAGGACGCAGAACACAATGGTCTACAGTCCCTCAGCCAATCAGGACGCAGAACACAATGGTCTACAGTCCCTCAGCCAATCAGGACGCAGAACACAATGGTCTACAGTCCCTCAGCCAATCAGGACGCAGAACACAATGGTCTACAGTCCCTCAGCCAATCAGGACGCAGAACACAATGCACATTCATACGCTAGAAAAAAACATGCAAAATGATCGTGAAAGGTGAACCGCGATATAGAGAGGGACGACTGTGATCTTTAATCGCTTATTTCAAGACACCATTTTGACGATCAATCCCAGTTTTCACCTCCACCATCTCCACCAGTTTGTGCCGCTGTCCATAGGGGGCGCCGACAGCTACATGACGCTTTGCTGTGATGACGTTTACAGCAATGTCAACTCTGTCAGTTTTCTAACGCCAGCGGATTTGTTTGTTTGATTAAGTCGTTTTAGGTGAATATCGCGATTTAAAATGTGCAAATTATAACTGAATAATCCACAGGTGTCAGAGATTATAACCACAGAGCGACACAAGCACAATATTTCTGATTTAATCCAGCAAATCCAACGATCCTTCGACTCCTTGAGCTCGAAAAAGCCGTTTAAACCCCTCGATTAACCAACAAATGCGTTATCTCTGTGAACTTGTTGCTACTACACGACCTCATGCTAGTATCCGCAGCGTGCTAGCAAGTCCCAGCAGGGAAACAGTAGCCTGAAGGGGAAAATATAAAACTGCTACGAGAGCTGAGCAGTGCCTCGGAGCAAAGATAATTAACGCTGACACAAACTGCTCTCAAAGTGTCAGTGCGGTGTTATTATCTCCGTCTGTAACTGCGAGACAAGACAGTATAACACAACATTACGTGTGAAACGCAGCTCTCGTACTTGTAAAACACATCTACACCGACACGTTGGACCCGCACGAGGTAAAGCGACACCAGATTCAAAGAGTGTGCGCTCGTTTCGCCGTCTCCGAGCTGCGTGTTTTGACTTGACATTGTGTTGCTCCGGTGTAGCCCTTTTGCATAGTAACCACACACCTGTCAAAACCATTTGTCACGCACCCAAGACGATCTAATTACAGATTTAATGAGTAAGATTCTGAAGTCTGCAAGTGCAAGGTCCAATAATAAAGTGTGATTCATGCTAACTTCCTGTTATACATGTTCATGAAGTCCGCAGAGACTTTAAAGGGCCCAAATGACACTATTTTATGATCTTTTCTATGTTATAATGTCGTTTCCTCGTCACAAACAGACCTGGAGTTGTGTTTTTTTGTTTCATTCTCACATGTTTAACACCCAAACCTGCAGATTTAAACAGATTTTACTCTCAAAAGGAAGAAATACCACACGCTTTTCCACCTTGTGATGTCATGAAGTGCTCCACTGTGTTTTAAACTCCACACACCTTCACGAGAATCATTTTGGATCATTTCAGCCCCGGAATTGCCCATTTCTGCTGAACTAAAGGTGCGCTGGCCTCGTAGAACCACGTTTCTACTGTCCAGGAGTTAAAAGTTTAGACCAGGGGCGTCAAACTCAAATCCACAAAGGGCCAAAAGTTAAAACTGGGACTAAGTCGTGGGCCAAACGAAATATTTATTGAAAAATCGACATGTTTTTCAGAAGGGTGGATTAAATTTGAGTGAGGCGACAGGAGCAGATGCTAATGAGGGTCAACAGAAGTGGTGGGGGCCGGCGGTAACACATTTGCAAAGCATTCTGGGATTCGTAGTATTAGAGGTGCATGTGCTACACTGTTCTTTATATGGCAGGTGTGAAAGTGGAATATACAGTGTACATTAACGATCTTACAGAGGAATACGGCGAATAACAGATGTGCTAATGCTAACTCAAATGCACGCTAGTAATTCAACATAAGTTAGCATCTAAGTTAACTTCTGAATAGTTTGTTTTTTGTACATTTTAACTGCTTGGACACAACTTATTTATCAAAACCTTTAGCTTTTTGAACTAAGTTTGCGTCGTCCCTCACTGTATCACAGTTCACCTTTTGTGGCCTTGTTGTTTCATGGATTTATTTAGTGCAATTTTCATGCTTTTTTTTTGGGTAAGAGACTGTAGACCCTTATGTTCTGCGTCCTGATTGGCTGAGGGACTGTAGACCATTGTGTTCTGCGTCCTGATTGGCTGAGGGACTGTAGACCATTGTGTTCTGCGTCCTGATTGGCTGAGGGACTGTAGACCCTTGTGTTCTGCGTCCTGATTGGCTGAGGGACTGTAGACCATTGTGTTCTGCGTCCTGATTGGCTGAGGGACTGTAGACCATTGTGTTCTGCGTCCTGATTGGCTGAGGGACTGTAGACCATTGTGTTCTGCGTCCTGATTGGCTGAGGGACTGTAGACCATGTGTTCTGCGTCCTGATTGGCTGAGGGACTGTAGACCATTGTGTTCTGCTTCCTGATTGGCTGAGGGACTTTAGACCATCGTGTTCTGCGTCCTGATTGGCTGAGGGACTGTAGACCATTGTCCATCAGTCTCCTCCGTGTCTCCTGTACAGTACAGAATGTGTCAGACAAATTTACATAAATGTTGGATCAGTGTGACTCTGAAGTGCTGTATGTTTGCAAGTTTTCTCCCCGACAAAACCCACAATGTCGATGAAACGTTCTGCACCGACAAAGGCACCGACGAAGGTTTGAACTTTGTGTTTAAACAAGAGAGAAATGTGAGAAAATGTCAATGCCTGTGTGAGAAAAGTGTATAAAGTGTGTGGTGAGGGGTTTAACAGGAAGAAACAGAGAGAATAATGTAAAAAATAAAGCTGATACTTCGCAGATTTCAGTAAGGTAGATGCTAACGTCAAAACTACCACTTCATGACATCATAAGGTGGAATGGGGCACTTTGAGCTTTGGAGATGTTACAGATTAATGTGCGAATGAAACAAAACACAACTCCAGGTTTGTTTTTGAGGTGGTAACAACATTATAACACGGTTTAAAGCTACAAGAGTCCATTTTACACCTTTAATGAGCCTGCTTATGTCTATTTAGTCCATGCTGATTTATAAAATTGGCAAAACAGTCACAAGTTCATCCATGTTGAATAAACGTATTGGCTAAATGACAGTATCCTTCCTTCGCATATGCCTCAGGTTAGACTGCAAAGCAACAACACATGTGAGATGAATGGCTTGTGTGTGCTCATTTTGAACCCTGATTGCCAGACACTCTTCATTATTCACAAACTGAGAAAAGGTCACTTCTGTCATGGACTAAAGTGGTTTAAGCGAAGTCCACATGTGACCCGCCGTCTCTGCCAAAGCCGGGCCCAAAGTTCAAGTGCAAAACATGATTTTACCATTTTACCCTCCATCATGTCTCCCCATAATGACTCCTCTCACATGAATCACACTTATTAGAGTTTTTCAAAATGTCACTCGTACGTTTAGTCCTAAGAGCAATCAGCAGCACCGTGGGGAGCAGTGACACAAAGAAGGAAACAAAGAAGGAAACAAAGAAGGAAACACAGAGGGAAACAAAGAGGGAAACAAAGAAGGAAACAAAGAAGGAAACAAAGAAGGAAACAAAGAAGGAAACTAAGAAGGAAACGAAGAAGGAAACGAAGAAGGAAACTAAGAAGGAAACAAAGAAGGAAACAACGAAGGAAACAAAGAAGTAAACAAAGAGGGAAACTAAGAGGGAAACAAAGAGGGAAACAAAGAAGGAAACGAAGAAGGAAACGAAGAAGGAAACAAAGAAGGAAACTAAGAAGGAAACAAAGAAGGAAACAAAGAAGGAAACTAAGAAGGAAACGAAGAAGGAAACGAAGAAGGAAACTAAGAAGGAAACAAAGAAGGATGTACGAGCTGCTCTGGAACCGTCCCAGTGAAGTGTCCCGTGTCGAGCCAAGTCTTCACAGAGCGCTCCCCTCTTCCTCTTCCTCCTCCTCCACCTCCTTCTCCTCCACCTTCTCCTCCTTCTTGTCTTCTCTGCCAACCCTATCCCCTTTCTCCCCTTCTCCTCTCCTCTCCTCTGCGCCTCCTTCCCCTTCTCTTCTCTGCCAGCGCTACCCCCTCTTCCTCCTCCTCCACCTCCTCCTTCTCCTCCACCTCCTTCTCCTCCACCTTCTCCTCCTTCTCGTCTTCTCTGCCAACCCTATCCCCTTTCTCCCCTTCTCCTCTCCTCTCCTCTGCGCCTCCTTCCCCTTCTCTTCTCTGCCAACGCTACCCCGTCCTCCTCCTCCTTCACTCCTTTCTCTCCGCTCCCCTTCTCACTCTCTCTCCTCTCCCCTTTCTCTCTCTTCTCCATCCCTCCTCCCGCCACTCCTTTCTCTTTCCACTGCTGCCACTCCTCCTTCCTCTCGCTTCCCTTCTTCTCTCTCTCTCTCTCTTCTCTCCCTGCACCCCTCCTTTCTCCCCACCCTCTCTCTCCCTCTTTCCTCCCCCCACCCCCTTTCTCTCCCCCTCTCTCCTCTTCTGTCCCCCCACCTTCTCTCTCTCGCTCTCTCTCTCCTTTTTTCTCTCCCCAAATTCTCTCTTTCCTTCTTTCCTCTTCCCCCCCCACCTTCTCTCTCCTTCTCCTCCCTCTCTCCTCTTCTATCTCCCTCTGTCCTTTTGTCTCCCCTCTCTCCTCTTCTCTCCCTCTCTCCTCCTCCCTCCCTCTCTCCCTCCCTCTCTCCTCCACCTCTGGGACAGCTGTTGGCAGGATGCCCCATGTTTTTGTCCTCCACACTCTCTCTCTGCCTCTCCTCTTCTCTCTCCCTCTCTCCTCTTCTCTCTCCCTCGCTCCTCTTTTCTCTCCCCTCCCTCTCTCCTCTTTTCTCTCCCCTCTCCTCCCTCCCTCTCTTCCTCCCTCTCTCCTCCACCTCTGGGACAGCTGTTGGCAGGACGCCCTATGTTTTTGTCCTCCACACTCTCTCTCTCTCTCCCTCTCCTCTTTTCTCCCCCTCTCCCCTCTTCTCTCTCTCCCTCTCCTCTTTTCTCCCCCTCTCTCCTCTTGTCTCTCTCCCCCTCTCCTCCACCTCTGGGACAGCTGTTGGCAGGACGCCCCATGTTTTTGTCCTCCACACTCTCTCTCTCCCTCTCCTTTTTTCTCCCCCTCTCTCCTCTTCTCTCTCTCCCCCTCTCCTCTTCTTTCTCCCTCTCTCCCCTGTTCTTCTCCTTACCCCTCGCTCCCTCTCTCCCTCCCTCTCTTCCTCCCCTCTCCTCCACCTCTGGGACAGCTGTTGGCAGGACGCCCCATGTTTTTGTCCTCCACACTCTCTCTCTCCCTCTCCTCTTTTCTCCCCCTCTCCCCTCTTCTCTCTCTCTCCCTCTCCTCTTCTCTCTCCCCTCCCTGTCTCCTCTTGCCTCTCCCCTCTCTCTCTCCTCTTGTCCCTCCCTCCCTCCCTCTCCCTCCCTCTCTCCTCCACCTCTGGGACAGCTGTTGGCAGGACGCCCCATGTTTTTGTCCTCCACACTCTCTCTCTCTCTCTCTCCCTCTCCTCTTTTCTCCCCCTCTCCCCTCTTCTCTCTCCCTCGCTCCTCTTTTCTCTCCCCTCCCTCTCTCCTCTTTTCTCTCCCCTCTCCCTCTCTCTCTCCTCCACCTCTGGGACAGCTGTTGGCAGGATGCCCCATGTTTTTGTCCTCCACTCTCTGGCCCCGCCCTCCTCTGGCTGGAGCAGGGGCCTCGTCCAATCAGGTCGCGGCTCAGGTCTCCGCTCGGTCCAGACAGGGCGGTGTCCGGAGCGACGGCCAAAGACTCGGCTCACGTGAGGCTTGTGTTTATTTGCTTCAGGAAAGACGGAGTGTGGACGGAGGGAAGAGGGAAGGAACCTGTCTGGACACGTCTCGATGGTCAAACGACTCAAAATGTCACGAGAAACGAAAAAACGAACAAAAACAGACAGAACGCCGCAGAAAACGACAAAATGAATAAAAATCAAACTCATTTATGACGACAGTGTGTCCGCAGAGCAGGGGCAGCAGCACAAGGAGCAGCAGTAGTAGTAGTAGTAGTAGTAGTAGTAGTAGTAGTAGTTATTTCCTCTGTTCCACCTTGTGATGTCATCAAGTGGTAATCCAGGAAGTGCTCCGCTGTGTTTTTAAACTCCACACACCTTCATTTTTTTCATTTCAGCCTCTGGAGTTGCCACTTATCTCTACAGAACAAAAAGTAAAAGGAGGAGTTAACTTGAAAACTGCCACTTCATGACATCACAAGGTGGAACGGAGCGTTTTGAGCTTTGGAGATGTAACAGACGAATAATAAAGTGCGACTCAAACATGTGAATGAAACAAAACTCAAGTCCAGGTCTGTTTTTGAGGAGGGAACAGCTTTAAAACATGGATTAAAGCTACAAGAGTCACTTTTGTGTCGGGGTTTTCCACAGGGCTGTGTACTTTCCCCACTGCTCTTCTCTCTGTACAGTGAAGAACTCAGCCTGAATGTGCAGAGTTTGTGTGTTAAACATGTGTGAATGAAGCAAAAACACAACTCCAGGTCGTTTTTGAGAAGGAAACAACATTAGAACAGATCAGAAAACAGCCTAATATGGGCCGTCTTCAGGAAATCTGTTCGTTTTTTGATAAGTGACAGATACAAAAACATAGATTCAGATGCAGTTCTATCTGTTTCTATCTGTTTTACTGTCCCTAAAGATAAAAAAAAATCCACTTCTGCATTTGACCCATTCTTCAGCACCACTGGACCAAGTTATGTCCAAGATTTCCACAGCACAAACTCACATCACTCTACTGTTACCACGGCTTCCGGCTCTTTTATGGGATCCGAATCTTTTGGATCTGTTCATTTCAGAGAGCCGCTCAAAAGCCTGGCTCTTTTATATTTATTTATCTGACAGAAGCCAACGAGGAAACTCATTTTATCTACAAACTAAAGCACAATAAAACACTACAAACACAGAGAGAAAGGCTCAGACGTGTTTAAAATGTTCAAACTGAGACTGGGAGGAGTTTACACTTTTGAATTATTCAGAATCTAAATAAAACGAGAGTCAAACTGATTTTCACTGAGGGCCACGTCAGCGAAATGATGCAGCTGTGAAGCAGTATAAATGTAATCAAGTGTAATTTAAAATACTTTTACGCACTTTTTGACTTGTTAATGAACTATTTCTGTATTTGTTACTAATTCAAGTTACAAATATCACATATGTATTTGCACAGATGTAAAAAATATGTTTGTGTAACTGCGTATTTCCTGATAAACTCACATTTTTAAAAGTCTGTATCTGGACCTGTTCACAGACAGTTTGACAAATTTAATCATCAAAATCACCTGTTACTTTAAAGATATTTTGTCAATTCAGTTAATACATTGATCCACAGAGGGGGCGTGTCCTATGGCGGCCATTTTAAAAAAGTTAGGTTAAGTTATTTTTCTTTTTGCTTTAATGTTGTTTTGTATTTTGTAATGTTTAAGTGTTTATAGTGTGATTTTAAACACTTTTGAAGGGTTTTAAAGTGGTACAGTCTGTGATCCTGCTGAAGTTGTACCTAAAGTACCTCAGAAGTACATGGCGTTTACCTGGGGGAGGTGCTTCTGGGTATAAAAGCAGGGCAAGCCAGAATTTCGTGGGACATCAGTGTAGCCAGGGTTTGTCTCCTTAGTTTCTGAATTTCTGTTGCTTTGTTCATTTTTTTTTTTTGTAAATATGTTTTAATTTTGGTCCACGGTGCTTAAAATAAATTTTGCCAACTGGGATTTTTCTGAGTCGTCTCACAGACAGTCATACCTTTAAATTCACCTTCTCACGGGCCACATAAAATGACCTGACGGGCAACATTTGGCCCATGGGCCTTGAGTTTGACACGTGCTCTACAGTAATAATAACTCTAAAAAACTGTCATTATGATTCCAAACAGTTTTTTCTGCACAAATCTCTCTCTGGTGTTGTCTGCTCTGTGTCTGGGCTGATTCTTGTGTCGTTTCAGTGTTAATC
Organism: Periophthalmus modestus; assembly: GCA_019594935.1. Lineage (NCBI taxonomy): Eukaryota > Metazoa > Chordata > Actinopteri > Gobiiformes > Gobiidae > Periophthalmus > Periophthalmus modestus. The sequence goes on from JAIEZT010000054.1 coordinate 1,480,414, forward strand.
ACGATAAAAACGCATAAAAATTAGAACAAAAAAGAGTCGTCTCGTTTTAAAAAATGGGATCCGGAGGCGTTGAGCTCGTTCACATCACTCGTTTACACTCGCAGTCAAACACAGCAGAGGAAATAGTTTGTGTCACATGTTTAAAAGCATGTACCCTGCATGTCATTTTCTCCTGAAAATAACATTCACTGCTTCCCAAATCTTCCCCGGTGACATAAATCGCGAGCGGCAGCGTGGTGTGAGACGAGAAGGGCCGAGCTGCTTCTGCGTTAGCGATATTTCCACCCTCTGTTTCTTTTTTTTGTCGTTTCGTTGGCTCTGGGACCACGCACATTCGTCTATGTCACCAATTACCGTCCAGCTGTGTTCCTGATTTAATTACGCCGCTCCGTCTCTCTCACTTTTAAGGAAAATCTTGTGATTGCATTATTCAATTTTCCAGTGGTCCTTGTACAATCGTTAAGGAGGAGATGGTAAAGATACTTGAGCAGGATCTAAGAGAAGAACAAATTGATTCCTGTTCCATGGGCTGCACAGGTCTATAAATAGAGCACATAAGACGTCTAACAGCTGCGCCCCGACCACAAGACCACTATGTTTAAACCTCCTTTGGAATAATTACATTATTTTCGCCCAACTTTAACAGTAAAAGGGCACATCAAAGAGAGAAACACAGACAAATAAGACTTTTTTTCTAATGGAGTTTAAGAAGAAAAGAGCTGAGTTGTAAAAAATCAGACTTTCAGACGGTCAGCGCAAGACAACTGCTCAAACCATTTATATTCTGTTCTCCCCACAGACTCTTTATATAAATGGACATAGCTAACCTGCTAGCCGCTGCGCTCCATCGACTCTGGCTCCAATTCACTTTCTATGTAAAATCTGTCTCTCTCTGTAACTGCTGCTGTCAGACTCGTCATTTTGGTCTTAAATGTTCGTATTATCCTGCTCTACATGATCCTGGGGTTCATTTTTTTGAGTTATTTTCAGTGTGTATTTTTTATTATTATTATTATTATTTTTAGTTATTTTGAGGTTTTGGATTTTTATGTATTTATTTGTTGTTGTTTTTTTGTAATTGTTTTTGGGGGGGTTTTTTGTGTTTTTTTTGTTATTTTGAGTTTTTTTTTTTGTTTTTTTTTGTTAATTATTTTGAGTTTATTTATATTTTTTGTGCTATTTTAAGATTTTTTTGTTATTTTTAGGGTTTTTTTGTAAATTATTTTGAGTTTATTTATATATATATATATTTTTGTGCTATTTTAAGATTTTTTTGTTATTTTGAGTTTATTTAGATTTTTCTTCTTTTTCTTTTTTGTCTTTTGAAAAACCGTCACCCGTCTCTCTGTACCTGCTGCTGTCAGACTCGTCATTTTGGTTTTAAATGTTCATATTAACCCTCTACATGATCCTGAGGTTTTTATTTCACTTTTGTGTCTGTAAATCGAGATATGAACATTAATAACAGACAAATTGCGTGCTCTGGCTAGCGTTAGCAACAGGTTTGATTGACAGCGTTGCTAATCGCCTACTCCTTGCTAAACCAGAGGTGCAGAATATTCGTTTCTGGTGTGAGCGTCAAAGAGAAACAAGAGTCTGAAACATAAAGTCAGAAGGGTTTTAATGAGTTCCACAGAGGTAAAGTGAACAATGAAGTGAAATCTAGTCCGAGTTCAGCTGGAGAAAGTCGTTTTCATCCACGTTTCATCCATTGTTGCTGCGTATTGACTGGCCTGTAGGGGGCAGCATGTACAGACTGAACAACAGGGGTCCTAAGATTGACCCCTGGGGCACCCCACAGCTCAGGGACATTTTATCGGAGACACATTTTCCAATTTCAACAAAGTACTCCCTGTTTTCTAGATAGGACCTGACCAGTTCTATCAGTTTATCAGGAGGGATGGAATCATATTTTATTAGCAGTAAAAAATATTTGACTTTTGAAAATATTTCTATACTAAGAGTTAACTGCAAACTGACTTGAATCGACCTGAATGAACCTGAATGAATCGATGAAGAGGATGTGTTGGGGGTTGGAGCAGTGACTCTTAGTGAGTTCTTGATCCTGGTTGTATTTTTGTACTAATTATTATTTTTTTATTTATATTCTATGTTCGTGTCTGGAAAATTGAACATGGCAATGAGCTTGAATAAACGAAACAAAAGTAAAAAAAATCACATGACACGCAAATTAAGTTCACTTTTCCATCCTACTGCTGCTTACTTAGCGTAGCTTAGCCTGAGGAGGGGGCGGCAGTAGCTCAGTTGGTTGAGCGTTTGCCCTCTCAGCTGAAGGTTGCTGGTTCTAATCCTGTAGTTACTCTTTCAGTTACTCAAGTAGAAGCAGTAGTTTCCCCAAATACCTTTTTGGACCACTACTTTCTACTTTTACTTGAGTAATATTATGTTTGAGCACAATTTTTGGCTCTGGTGGAGCAGTCAGATCCTTTAACCCACAAGTTGGTGGTGCAATTCCAGCTCCCACAGATGAATGCTGTCATTGTGTCCTTGGGCAAGACACTTAACCCACCTCATCCACAGTGTCTGAGTGTTTTAAAGGTGGAAAATCGCTCTATAAAAATGCAACAAAAGGGGGAGGGCCCCACTTCAGGCTCATGCACTGACAGCTTCTGTAATATTGAGGAAAATATTGATGTATCTTCATTTTCCTGCAGATCCAAACCAAGTAAAGTTCTATTTCAGGGTCAAAAATGCAACTTCGCGTCACGCCAAAAATCAGTCAGTTCATTCGACAAATCAGTGAAGCACAAAAACAGGTTTTCATTGAAGAATCCCCTTTGCCAAGTTCCAGAGCTGTCATAAATCAGGGAGCGTGTCTTGGGCGGATCGTGTCCCAGCTGCGTCGGCCTCAGCTGCGTTGGCCTCGGCTGCGTCGGCCTCGGCTCCGTCGGCCTCGGCTCCGGGCTCCTGAGTGAGACGCTTGGGTGAACTCCAACTAAAGCACGATTCACTGGCTGTGGAACTATCTCTCCACCTTCACATCTGCACGGCTCTTTTAACTACGCAGCAGGTCAAAGCGTGGTCACCGTGATCCCAGATGTGAGTCCGAGCCAGAGGTGGGGCGTGCGCAGATACTTCTACTGCAGTACTTTTCAAGAGGCAAACTTTTACACCTACTTGAATCATGTTTTTTTCAAGCGACAGTACTCTTACTTGAGAAAAAGTTGTGGTTCCTCTTTCCACTGTGAGTAAGTCTTGAGAAGTTTCTCTTTCAGTTACTCGAGTCGGAGAAGTAATTCCCCCATGTTCGCCCGGTGGCTGCTGACCTCGTTTGGCGTTCGTTTGGCGTTCGTTTGGCATTCGTTTGGCGTTCGTTTGGCGTTCGTTTGGCATTCGTTTGGCGTTCGTTTGGCGTTCGTTTGGCGTTCGTTTGGCGTTCGTTTGGCGTTCGTTTGGCGTTCGTTTGGCGTTCGTTTGGCGTTCTTTTGGCGTTCATTTGAGACCTACATCCACTTTTCTACAGTTATTGCGACAGGCCCAGTCACTCCTTTGTCTCCGATACCGTCTCCCCCTCGTGGTCCCTCAGAGCCCCAGTCTGAGACCCACAGGGGGCGCTGTCCTCTGTGTCTGTGCCCCAGGTTGGACTGTCAGAGGAGAGTTTCCTGTTTGACTTTTTCGCAAATTAAAAATCACGAAATGATTTGAACATTTGTGTTTCTTGCAGCTCCTTCAGATATGATTTAGTTTGACTCATTTTTGTGTCTAGAAAATGTTGTCCTTCAAATTAGATGAACTTCAAATTATAAATCAGATGTTATGTCCCAACAGTTACTTGTGTAGTACTTCCCCAAATACTTTTTAACTCCTTCTTGAGAAATTTCTTGGACCACTACTTTGTACTTCAACGTGAATAATCTTATTTTGAAGTAATGTTAATTTTACTTGAGCAGTTTTTGGCTCCACCTCTGGTCATAACTTCATCGAGTCTTATTGGATGAAAAGGAAACATTTCACCTTTTTGTAATAAAAATGAACTTTTATTTTTACAAGATGTTTTTCTGTTCCACTTTTAATGAAACCATCAAACTCTAATGAATATTACATCAGCTTTGTTGTAACTCCACATGACTTCACCCACTTTGAGCCGCTCCACGAGCCAACTTGGACCGGACTCACCGAAGGGGAAAAAGCCTTTTCCTCGCTCGCAGGTGACCTTTGTTTGATGGATTTCCCATGTTCAGTCATCAGTGTTTTCAAGCCCTTACAGCACATGTGGACGTGTAGGCCTCAGCGTTCAACCCAAAACACCAGCGCTAAAAGACTCCAGCCCGGTTCAGTCTGGAGATGGGCTGCACAGGTCCAATGCAGAGAACAAATTTACCTCTAGTGATAATAAAGTTAACCTCAGCTCAACCTACAAACCACACATCTGCTGTAGTTCTGGATCCACAACTTATCAACATCAGAATAAACTATTAAAAAAAAAAAACCTGACTCGTAGCTTGTGCCATTTCTTAAGTCGCTCGTTGAACACTTTGAAGGACCTGGCTGTTCTCTCCGTCGACCCACAGAGGGCGTGCTGAGATGGGGACAGGCCTACGCCGCAGAACGAACGCCAACCTCTGCCCGTGCACTCAGGTTATGTCGCTTACATTAAGTCGATTACGTCACGTCACCTAGAGAGTCAAGGTGTCTGTGTTTCAGCCGTTTATTCCTGTTTAGACTGAATGAAGTAAGGAATTCATCTTTTCCTTTGAATATCAATAGGAAAATGTAACGCCCAAGGTCATTTTTTCACAATTGTTGCTCGTATTACATAACTTTAAGAAAATATACCTTGTTTCTCTCGTAGATGAAGTGACGCACGGTGCATGATGGATACTCGGATGCTCGCTTTGTCCACGGCCCGATCTCCATGGAAACGCAGGGCACATTTGTTGACCACGTTTGTCGGGTGCATGAAATGAGACTTTGGGCCTCGTCGAGCCGGAAGTGACATAAGTGTCCTTCAAATGCAGCCGAAAAAGTGTGAAACCGACAAACTGAGACACGTCATTGGTCTCGGTGGTGGAAATGTCACGTTAAACATCAAGTTGAAGCCCATCCGTCCATTTTTTCTCTTTTGTCCGAGCCGAGGTTGAGGGACTTTTGGACTTCCCTCACCCTGGACACTTCCTCCAGCTCCTCTTCCTCTAGCTCCTTAAAGTGGAGGTGTTTGAACAGTCCAGGGAGCTGTGTCCGTGGGTTCTTCATGCTTCTGCTCGGGCCACCCATAGCAAACATTTCACTACATTCAGTTAATTTAAGGGTCTTCATCACAAAAGACTAAATTAAATCTGCCAACTGGACAAATCGTTGTAGGAGTGAAGATGTTTGGCTTCTTCAGTGGTTAGATTATTGCTGGACTTTTTTGCTTTGCTTAAATTGCCTCCAGTTTAAGTTTAAATGACCCTCTTCATCCTTTAACAGCCCTGCTATTGTTCTCTTTGTTTTGAGGACAGAGTTGTAGATCGCTGAGAGATTTCCTAACAAAAATAGCTTCCTTAACTCTCCTCTCAACCCATTTCTTTTCTTTGGCCAAGATCTGCACCTCACTCTGTTCAAAGTCGTGGTCAGTGTCTGTGAGATGGAGACGTACAGCAGACTGTGGTCCTGAGCTGCTCTTGCGCTGGTGTTGGTTCATTCTGTTTAATTTCTCAGTGCACTCTTCACTACACTGAATGGGGTAGACACATTACTTCGTTTTTAAGGGTATTCATTAAGTAGTTCCTTGTCTTAATAAAAGATTTGCTCATTTTTTGCTGCTATAAAGTGTCATCGCTCCCTCGGCTGATCTCTCCGTCTCTGGATCCTCCCTCGATCCTCGCTGATGTTCCTCAGACACGTTTGTTCGTTCTTCTGGACCCTGCTGTAATGTGACTGTTCTAACGTGCACTAGAACACGCTGTGCTCTGGTTTAACTCACTCACTGCGTAATCACTTCACTTTCTGCTTAGGCGTGGCAGCTGCAAACGATATATGTCCTTAAAATCGTGTTTGTATTGCATGAGTTAAGCGATGTGTCTTTTAGCACCATTCAAACTGAAAAAATAATAAACATAATTCACGTTTGGTTTTGCGTAAGTATAATGATGATTAAAGAAAGTATAATCCATTTATTATAGCTTTACAGACTTTACAGCTTTATTTTACTGTGGGTGTTTTTATTGCTGACGGGAGCAGCAGTGGCACTTTGTCAAGACACGCCTGTCCACAGACCTAATCTGTCACGTGTCTCCCTGGAGATGCTGGTGTTTTATTGTAAAGCATATTGTGAGTGTAACGTAATCCCAGATGGTAAAATGGTAGATAGTAAACACATTTTTCATTACATTTTTGTTTCGGGAAAAAACATTGTGCAGACACATTTCTTCCAGTTTAAATATAGAATGAAACAAACTTTATTATCATAATTTTTTTTTTATTTAATTTGGATTTGATTAAATTAAAATAAATTACATAAAATTAAATTAAATTAAATTAAATTAAATTAAATTAAATTAAATTAAATTAAATTAAATTTTGTTATTTTATTTAATTTATTTTAATTTATTTATTTTTTTTTATTTTAGCTTACTTATATTTATTTTTTTTTATTTTATTTATTTTATTTTTTATATATATATTTATTTTTTTTTTATTTTTTTTTATATATTTTTTAGTCCCTTAAAGGTGCTTTTCGTGTAGACTTGTCATGTATATTAAAAGTGTAAAAAGGAAAAAACAAAACTATTTACAAGAACAAAAAACCTAAATGCAGTCAGTCTAAATGCAGTGTGCAGTAAAATAATAATTCTTCACCCGAAATGGAGACGTCACATAAAATCAGTTCTGCTCAGGATGATTTACTTGATCCACTCGTGTCAGATTATGAAGAACAGGATCTTGTCTAATCCCAAGTTGCAAACATATATTTAATTAAAAGAACGTTCAAGACTGAATTTTATGTCGAGTAAATCTGAGCAGGAGAAGCTCGATTCTGTCCCAGCTGAGACTGAAAACTTGAGGTTTTTCTCCAGCGGCTGAAGGACAAAGACTCTGTGGTTCATGTGGAGTGGAGAAGTGGAAAGTGTGAAGCTCATTTTTTGTTGTATTGTCCATTTTATGATGAATTTATAAATCGTTTATTTGATGAAACGTTCCCCCGGTGCCGACGTTCTGGAGTAAAGACGAGATGAGACGGTTGTTTCGTTCTAATATTTATAAGTTTAAGGAGGTGAGCATCGTTTCGCTATAAAACCTGGAAGAAATGGCAGATGAGTTTGTTTAAATGAGTCTGTTTTATTAATGATGATAAGACACAATAATACAATATAAATCAATCAAATCAAATGTTCCAAATACTATAAAATCTGTTCCTTTGGATGTTTAATATTTAGCTTTTCCATCACAAATGTTTCAGATACTGTTTTTTTTTTTTGACTGTACCTGAACAATAGTGACACGAGCTGGTGACACAAACAAGACAAACCAAGACATTAGTTTGTGGACGTAACAGATTTTTACAATATGTGTGTGATAAGTTTGTGTTGGTGCGATATAACCGGCAGAGGAGTGAGATAGTGCAGGTCATTTGTAAGTGAGAAAGGAAGGTGTGGGAGAAAAAAGAAAAAAAAAATAAGAACTTAAAAATAAGGAAAAAAAATTAAAATAAAGCATAAAAATAAAATAATAAAAATAATAAATACATAATAAAATAAATACAAAATAAATAAATACAAAATAAATAAATACAAAATAAATAAATAAAATAAATAAATAAATAAATAAATAAATAATAATAATAAATAATAAATAAATAATATATCTGCACTAAAGTGGACTCTTTTTAAACACGGTCACCTGACTAAACCATGTGTGCCCTGTTGTTCTGATGCTGCTGTTTTATATATTTACCTCTAAGTATTTTATTCTATTTTTAAACATATCTTTTTTTACTTTATTCATGCCCTAATTTGTATTTATCAGTGTTTTTATGTTGCACTTAAAACCTAAACCTAAAAATAATAGAAAAACAAAACAAACAACCATCTTTTTATCACTTCTCGGTTCCAAAAGAGACTCGACCTAAAGAGTTTCAAAGCTGAATGTCACGTTCACTCCAAAAAGTCCAACCTCACGTCTCGCTCCAGAAGTTTAAATTTGTACCAAAATGTGTGATAGAATAAACACATTTTTATAAAGCGCTTTACATCAAGGAACGACTCACCCACCAGTGCAAACAGACACTGGGACGAGGAGGGAGGAGAAGAAGAAGAAGAAGAAGAACGACAGCACTCATCATGTCCAGAGCGGGAATCGAACCGGGAACCTCCAGACCAGACTCACCTGAAACACGAGCTGCAGCTTAAATCCACCGTGTGTCATTTAAATGTAAAATGTGAGACTGATGCGTGAAAATGTGAACATGACAGATGAAGAAGTGAGGTCTGTGTCGGCCTGTCTCCATGACGATTAGCAAATAAATACACTATACACTTTACACTACACACTGTACACTAAACGCACACACACACACACACACACACACACACACACACACACACACACACACACACACACACACACACACACACACACACACACACACACACACACACACACACACACACACACACACACACACACACACACAGAGTATTCTACAAACCGGGACTGAGGCCAGAAAATGTAAACGCCCAGAACAAGTTTGACTCGTGCTGCTGCATCTGACGATTAGTGAATAAATACACAATAAACACGCACAAAAACACACACAGGTACACAAATACACACACAAATACACAAATATACACACAAGTACACAAATACACACACAAATATACACACAAATACACACAAATACACACAAGTACACAAATACACATATAAATACACACACAAGTACACAAATACACACACAAATACACAAATACACACACAATACACAAATACACATACAAATACACACACAAGTACACAAATACACACACAAATACACAAATACACACACAATACACAAATACACATACAAATACACACACAAGTACACGAATACACACACAAGTACACAAATACACACACAAATATACACACAAATATACACACAAATACACACAAGTACACAAATACACACACAAGTACACAAATACACACACAAATATACACACAAATATACACACAAATACACACACAAATACACAAATACACACAAATATACACACAAATATACACACAAATACACACACAAATACACAAATACACACAAATATACACACAAATACGCACACAAGTACACAAATACATACACAAAAACGTCCTTGTGCCCTTGTGTCCTCATGCTCTCATGTCCTCGTGTCCTCCTGACCTCGTGTCCTCGTGTTTAACTAAATAAATAAATAAATAAATAATAAATAAATAAATAAATAAATAAATAAATAAATAAATAAATAAATAAATAAATAAATAAATAAATAAATAAATAAATAAATAAATAAATAAATAAATAAATATTCTGGACGTTGTAAACTCTTTAAATATTCTAAATTAAACACTTTTGCGTTGTTGCTGTTCTTCTTCTTCTAAAAATTTGCAGTATGACCCAGAAAACCCAGAATGTGTCGTCCACATGAGACGAGTCCAGGAGAATAAACTGAGGTGAGATTTTATCTGTGAACCAGAGACGACCAATGAGCTCCTCCGATTCACACGTGTCACTGAAATAAACAGATCTGATTGGACGATCGTGTGACGGGGTTTGAGGACGAGGGACCAGCCTGAATCTGTATAAAACACAGAGCGAGATCAGTCTGGATCCATCAGGCAACTTTTTTTTAGTTTAGTTCAGATTTAAGTTTTTAAAAATGTGCTTTAATCCAAACTGACCCTGCGTTTCCATTTCCTAAACCTGCTCAGAAAAGTGTCAGTTTATGGACAGGCCTCGTGTGAAAGAATCACGTCAGACTGAGGCGTTTTAGGTTTAAACCAACTGGATTTGAACCTGGCAACCCAAACGAGAGTCGTGTGAGGTTCATTCTTCTTTTTTTGGACCAAAACTCTAAATTATAACAAAAACACCACACGGTTCCTTAAAAACCTGATTATTCTGTTTTAGTTCTGCTTTTCATCTGGAGACACTCGGAAAGTCAAATATTTTCTTAAGTAGAACAAGAATGAAGTGTTTTTTTTTAGATTTTTTAACCAAAAGCAGGTTTAAGATGTAGCACAGGGCCGTCCACGGGAATCTCGGGGCCCGGGGTAAGAAGCCTCACATGGGCCCCCCTGATGTGAATGAACGGGGGCCACAGAAAAGAGCAAAAGCGAGTCCCAGGCTGAATCAGTTCATACCATAGACCACACGTGTCAAACTCAAGGCCCGTGGGCCAAATGCGGCCCGCCACGTCATTTTATGTGGCCCACAACGAGGTAAATTAAAAAGTATGACTGTGTTAAATGTCAGTTTATCAGGAGATGCACAATTATACAGGCATTTTTTTTTTACATCTATAGAAATACATATGCAATATTTGTAAATTAAATAAGTAAAGTTAATAAGTAGTTATTTTAAAGACATCAGAGCGAGTATTTTCCTGATGTGGCCCTCATGCACATAGCTAACCTGCTAGCCGTCAACAGGAAGTGATTACTGGCACATTTCTGGCTCCATCGACTCCATTTTAGTCTTAAATGTTCGTATTAACCCTCTACATGATCCTGGGTTTTTTATTTCACTTTTGTGTCTGTAAATCAACATTAATAACAGACAAATCCGACGCCTTCTTTCCCCGAGGTCGCTCCCGTTAGCGTTAGCAACAGGTTTGATTGACAGCGTTGCTAAGCGCCCGCTCCCTGTTAAACCAGTGGTGTGGGCAAGAAGGGGCGTCACCTTCAACAGCCTCGCTCCTGATTGGCTCTTTGGTTGCTATGACACTGACGTCACTCTCATTTATAGCGTCGGTTGCTCCTTTGCTCGACCTGATTGGTTCATGCTGTTGCCGTGGGAGACAGGGGTGTGGTTTATGTGGCTCTTTCTGTATCACGTGTTATCTCAGCGTCCTTGAGTTTCTCCGGTTACTCGTGGATCCATAATGACGTCATTCAGGGAAAAAACTGTCGGATTCAGCGTCTTCATCACGACTGCGGCGTTTTCCCCCCATCCCGGCTCCGGTTACAGAGCGTGCGGCCGAGCTCGGAAAACTCTGGAGCTGGATTTATACTAACCACCTGCTGCTGATCCCGACTTTAATGACGAGGCCAGTCGCGTGGCTCCAGCTCCAAACACCGAACAGAAATATGGAGGACGACTGAGAGTCTGCAGGAGCAGGAAGGAGGAAGAGGAGGAGAGAGGAGGAGAAAGAGAGGGGGAGGAAGAGAGGAGAGAAGAGGAGGAAAGAAAGGGAGAGGAGAGAGGAGGAGAGGAGAGAAGAGGAGAGGAAGAGGAGGAAAGAGAGAGAGGGGGAGAGGAGGAGAGAAGAGGAGGAGAGGAGGAAAGAGAGGGAGGGGAGAGGAGGAGAAAGAGAGGGGGAGGAGAGAGGAGGAGAGGAGAGAAGAGGAGAGAGGAGGAGGAGGAGGAAAGAGAGGAAGAGGAGGAGAGAGGAGAGAGGAGGAGAAAGAGAGGGAGAGGAGAGAGGAGGAAGAGAAAGAGAGGGAGAGGAGAGAGGAGAGAAGAGGAGGAAAGAGAGAGGGGGAGAGGAGGAGAGAAGAGGAGGAGAAAGAGAGGGAGAGAGGAGGAGAAAGAGAGGAAGAGGAGGAGAGGAGAGAGGAGGAGAGGAGAGAGGGAGAGAGGAGGAGAGAGGAGGAGAGGAGAGAGGAGGAGAGGAGAGAGGAGGAGAAAGAGAGGAGGAGAAAGAGAGGGAGAGAAAGAGAGGGAGAGGAGAGAAGAGGAGGAGAAAGAGAGGGAGAGGAGAGAGGAGGAGAGGAGAGAAGAGGAGAGGAAGAGGAGGAGAGGAGAGGAGAGGAGAGAGGAGGAGAGAAGAGGAGGAGAAAGAGAGGGAGAGGAGAGAGGAGGAGAGAAGAGGAGTGGAGAGAGGGTAATAAAGCTGTGCCCTGATCACACATGACTCCATTAGATAAAAGAAACTGTCACATTTCTCTGAGTCGTGTTGAGTTTTATCCAGAGTAAAGTCAAGTAGCTCCTGACACAAACCATGAGGCCTTAATCCTGCAGCTGTCTCCACCACCTCCACCACCTCCACCACCTCCACCATCTCCACCACCTCCACCACCTCCACCACCTCCACCACCTCCACCATCTCCACCACCTCCTCCACCTCCACCACCTCCACCACCTCCACCACCTCCACCATCTCCATCATCTCCACCACCTCCTCCACCTCCACCACCTCCACCACCTCCACCACCTCCACCATCTCCACCACCTCCACCACCTCCTCCACCTCCACCATCTCCACCACCTCCACCACCTCCACCACCTCCACCATCTCCACCACCTCCACCCACCACCCACCTCCACCACCTCCACCACCTCCACCACCTCCACCACCTCCACCACCTCCTCCACCTCCACCACCTCCACCACCTCCACCATCTCCATCATCTCCACCACCTCCACCACCTCCTCCACCTCCACCATCTCCACCACCTCCACCACCTCCACCACCTCCACCATCTCCACCACCTCCACCACCTCCACCACCTCCACCACCTCCACCACCTCCTCCACCTCCACCACCTCCACCACCTCCACCATCTCCATCATCTCCACCACCTCCACCACCTCCACCACTCTGTCTGAACACGACGTGCAGACTCACACGTCTCTTATCTCAGAGTCATAAAGACGTCCAGACGAGGAGCGGCCTCACCTCACACCGACACAGTGAGGCGTGTGGTGTGGATGTGTGTGGTTTGCATGCTAGTGTTTAATCTAGAGTGAAACAGACTCCAAATGTGTTTTATTCTGCACTTTTCTCATTTAATGTATAAAATACATAAAAAAAAAATAAAATAAAGGAAAGAAGAAACAAGAAGAAACAAGAAGAAACAGGTGCAGGTCCCTCTGATTCAGTGGTTTCCTGCAGTGAGCTGTATTTTTTACGCACTTAACTTATTTTTATCATATTTATTTGCCACATTTCTGGTCTGTGGTGGAAAAAGTCGAGGCCCCAGCTCTGCTCCATATTCTACATCTTCATCGACACAAACATGGCCGACTCCCCTTTAAAAACGTTACGTAATTCAGCTTTAAAGCCTCAAACTGCCCTGCGACGGAGGACGGACTTTCGCCGAGTTCGATAACATGAAAATAAAGACTTTATTTGACGTGGTTTATCTCCAGGACGACGTTCCAAACCCTTCGCTCCTCCGCTCCGTGTATATTTTCCAGAACATACCATCATCGTAAATCACTCGGAGCAGAGCTTAACGTGATGTTTGCTCGTCTAAATTTAGTCGGAGGAACAACAGCTACAGCCGATGTAAAAGTTTACAGTACTTCCTGTGATTGTTTACCTTCACGGGGGCAGCAGGTGTTGGCGGGAGACCGGGGCCACCCTCAGAGCGCCCCACCAGAGCGAGGAGCGAAGAGGAGGCTCATGGGAAATGTGTGAATGCGTCGGGTTTAATGAATCACGGCGTGTACAAGGCTCACACGCGATGTCATGTACTTTTTGTGTACTTTTACTTCTACAGTTTGATTATGTCATCAACAAATCCAAAGAGATTTAACCCTGCAGATTCAGGCTGAGTTCTGACACTCTGTTCCACCTTGTGATGTCATCAAGTGGTGATACAGGAAGTGTGTTTTTAAACTCCACACACCTTCACTACAGTCATCTGGGTGATTTCTTGCCTGAAATTGCCGATCTACTGAACCGAAGGTAAAAGGAGCTGTGAACTTGAAAAAAAGGAAACTAAACAGTCTCTTTACAATTTAAAATATTACAAACCCAGTTGACATGAGTCTGTTTGGGCTCCGTTAGTCACACGAAGCATCGAGACACGACTGGATTTCTTGCCGTGTTTCGCTGTTTCACAGACTCATCACTGGTTCAGTCACATCTGTATCTTTGGCTTTAGTTCAGTAATGTCCCGTGTCTTTGTTCCAAACACGAGATCTTTAACACAGCCCCAGAGAAACAAATCCAGAGGTGTGAGATCTGCTCCATCCCTTTAATCCAACGATCTGGAAATGTTTGAGTGACTCCTGAACACACAGATCTCCATCTTCCTGGAAAATACAGGTTGGCTGAAGGTCCTGCAGTCGTGGTGCCACAGATTCAGTCAAAAGTTCGAGGTCGACCTCTGCAGTAAGTGATCTCTCGTGGAAGAAAAATGGACTGATAATTTGATTGTACATAATCCCACAAAATGTGATTTGAAACTGTTATAACCACGAGTACAATAAAACAAATCTAATAAAGAAATCTGAGCAGCTGCCAACTGTAAGTGTCACAGTTCTGCCTGTTTTCTGCCTGTTTTGTTCAGTCCAGGTTCGTTCCTTGGTTCACTGCCTCCCTGGTTTTAATTACTAATCAGGGCCTTTATGTTCTGGTTTTGTTCACTGAGGTTTGCAGGACTGTTGTGTCGTTCGTGCTGCAAGAAGAGCTCTGTATTTTTCAGTAAACCTGTTCAGGAGTTGGGTTGTCGTCTTTGTGCTGCACGTCAGACTTTATGGACCCCCTGTACATATATATATTTGTATATGATTCCCCTGAGCGTCACACCCACACGCCCTCGCTCCATTAGCCCGTCACTGTGGGTCGTGGCCTGTAATCTGGGCCATAATGATAGTCGTTATGGAGTAATTGTGGTTGTGTTGCGTTTTTTAAGCACAAAAACACACCTTTCTTAAGCAAACATTATGAAAGATATAAATCAACTGTGTAACTTTTGGTCCAGCGGCTCTGTTCAGGAGGATCCCAGTGTCAGTGACTGGAGGAGGCTCGATGTAAAGTGACGTGAAGGTGGAAAAACGCTAAACATCTATCTGCTTTTGGACCTCTACAACTTCCCCATCTTCACGGATTAATAAAGATAATAAAAAAAAAAATTCCCTGACTTCTGAAATAAAAAAAAGGTTGAAGTTTTGGGACTAAAACTGGGCAAAAACAGGACTAAACGAGGACCAGACCTGCACGAAGCCGGTAGTAGGAAGCCGGTGGTAGGTAGTCAGTAGTAGGTAGTCGGTAGTAGGGTGTCAGTAGTAGGTAGTCGGTAGTAGGAAGCCGGTGGTAGGAAGCCGGTGGTAGGTAGTCAGTAGTAGGTAGTCGGTAGTAGGTAGTCGGTAGTAGGAAGCCGGTGGTAGGAAGCCGGTGGTAGGTAGTCAGTAGTAGGTAGTCGGTAGTAGGTAGTCGGTAGTAGGTAGTCAGTAGTAGGTAGTTGGTAGTAGGGTGTCAGTAGTAGGTAGTCGGTAGTAGAAAGCCGGTAGTAGGTAGTCGGTAGTAGGAAGCCGGTAGTAGGTAGTCGGTAGTAGGAAGCCGGTAGTAGGTAGTCAGTAGTAGGTAGTCGGTAGTATGTAGTTGGTGGTAAGAAGCCAGTGGTAGTTAGTCGGTGGTAGGAAGCCGGTAGTAGAAAGCTGGTGGTAGGAAGCCGGTAGTAGAGAGCCGGTAGTAGGTAGTCGGTAGTAGGAAGCCGGTAGTAGGAAGCCGGTAGTAGGAAGCCGGTAGTAGGAAGCCGGTAGTAGGTAGTCAGTAGTAGGTAGTCGGTAGTATGTAGTTGTGTAAGAAGAAGCCAGTGGTAGTTAGTCGGTGGTAGGAAGCCGGTAGTAGAAAGCTGGTGGTAGGAAGCCGGTAGTAGAGAGCCGGTAGTAGGTAGTCGGTAGTAGGAAGCCGGTAGTAGGAAGCCGGTAGTAGGAAGCCGGTAGTAGGAAGCCGGTAGTAGGTAGTCAGTAGTAGGTAGTCGGTAGTATGTAGTTGGTGGTAAGAAGCCAGTGGTAGTTAGTCGGTGGTAGGAAGCCGGTAGTAGAAAGCCGGTGGTAGGAAGCTGGTAGTAGAGAGCCGGTAGTAGGCAGTCGGTAGTAGGAAGCCGGTAGTAGGAAGCCGGTAGTAGGTAGTCGGTAGTAGGAAGCCGGTAGTAGGAAGCCGGTAGTAGGAAGCCGGTAGTAGGTAGTCAGTAGTAGGAAGCCGGTAGTAGGAAGCCGGTAGTAGGTAGTCAGTAGTAGGTAGTCGGTAGTATGTAGTTGGTGATAAGAAGCCAGTGGTAGTTAGTCGGTGGTAGGAAGCCGGTGGTAGGAAGCCGGTAGTAGAGAGCCGGTAGTAGGAAGCCGGTAGTAGGAAGCCGGTAGTAGGAAGCCGGTAGTAGGTAGTCGGTAGTAGGAAGCCGGTAGTAGGAAGCCGGTAGTAGGTAGTCGGTAGTAGGAAGCCGGTAGTAGGAAGCCAGTAGTAGGTAGTCGGTAGTAGGAAGCCGGTAGTAGGAAGCCGGTAGTAGGAAGCCGGTAGTAGGAAGCCGGTAGTAGGTAGTCGGTAGTAGGAAGCCGGTAGTAGGAAGCCGGTAGTAGGTAGTTGGTAGTAGGAAGCCGGTAGTAGGAAGCCGGTAGTAGGTAGTAGGAAGCCGGTAGTAGGAAGCCGGTAGTAGGTAGTCGGTAGTATTTAGTTGGTGGTAGGAAGCTGGTAGTAGGAAACCGGTAGTAGGTAGTCGGTAGTAGGAAGCTGGTGGTAGGAAGCTGGTAGAAGGAAGCCAGTAGTAGGAAGTTGGCCGTCATTACAGTCATTACAGACCAGTCCTAGAGACACTGGAAACATACAGACTTACGAAAAACACAATCAGATAAATGGATTCTCCCAACACGGCGTTTTGTTTAGTTTTTTTGCGGTTTTTTTTTTAAAATAATAACGATAGTGATAGTAGTGAGTGTGACATCACCCACAGCGTTCGAGGCTAGCAGTTATAGCGGCTAATTTGGAGTTGTATCATGGCAACCAAAGAGCCAATCAGGAGCGAACGTGTTGCTAACGTTAGCGGGAGCGATTCATGGACAAAATAGCAAATCAAAAACCCCAGGATCATGTAGAGGGTTAATATGAACATTTAAGATCAAAATGACGAGTCTGACAGCAGCAGTTACAGACAGAGGAGGACAGTTTTTCAATAGAAAGTGAATTGGAGCCAGAGTCGATGGAGCTGGAAGTGCGCCCGTGATCACTTCCTGTTTGGAACGCGGCGCTTAACCTGCTAGCCACAGTTTTCCAAATAGAAAGTGATCATGGGCGCACTTCTGGCTCCTTTGAAACCCGATTGCGGCGGCTAGCAGGTTAGCTACGTCTCTTTATACAAACAGTCTGTGGCTCCACTCAAACCCATGTGTTTAGCTGCCGATGCAGATCTGGCAGGGCTCACGCTGCGCTCGCTATCAGCACTTTTTTAATTGCGTGGTTTTGGAGTGATGATTGCATGCGTGTTTATTTTTATATGCATCTGTAACGACCGCGGTGTTATGCCGTGTAAGGTACATGTGGTCTCGCTATACGCAGGGTTTTATTTTTAGACATGTGCAGACGTTTTGTGCCCAAGACCAACTATGGGTATTTCACGACCTGCTGTGTGGGGTTTTTAACGGAATAATGATGGTTTGGCCTGGAACTTGAACACGGCACATCCTTTTGTGTGGAGAGAACTGGGATTTCAAACATCAGACTTGTATCGCTGCTTTTTGGACCCTCTTTACAAACAATAAGAAAGTAGAAGAAGAAGTATTAGAAGAAGTAGAAAGTAGTAGAAGAAGAAGACGGTGGTGTGGATCATGGATTGATTGAACAGGTGAGTTTTTAGTTTGATTTGAAGCGCGGCAGTGAGTCCTACTTCTTGATGGATTGTGGGAGTGAGTTCCAGAGGACGGCGAAGGCGGCGAAGGCGGCGAAGGCGGCGAAGGCGGCGAAGGCGGCGATGGCGGCGATGGCGGCGATGGCGGCGATGGCGGCGAACTCGGTGAACTCAGCGAACTCGGCGAAGACTAGGTCCATCAAGGTCCAGTGCTTTGTCCTGATGAAGGAGGGAGGTAAGTACGTTTTTAAACAGGTACTTTAATACTTTTACTTAACTAAATTTTTCATGTGATACTTTTACTTTCACTTTAATAACTTTTCATCTCTGTGTCAAAACAAACATGGCGGAAAATGAGTAAAAAACAAGTCCAAAAAACCGGAGCACAAAAATAAAGTTGGAATGTGTTGAGTAATGAGGAAACAGCCAAGATTGAGGAACAGTGTGACTCCTGAAAATGTGACTCAGAAATCTTCAGACACACACCGACTCGTGTGACTGGCTCGTGGCTCGTGGGTCATGTGACTGGCTCATGTGATTGGCTTGTGGCTCGTGTGACTGGCTCGTGTGATTGGCTTGTGGCTCGTGTGATTGGCTCGTGTCTTTGGCTCGTGTCTTTGGCTCGTGTCTTTGGCTCGTGTGACTGGCTCGTGTGATTGGCTTGTGGCTCGTGTGATTGGCTTGTGGCTCGTGTGATTGGGTTGTGGCTCGTGTGATTGGCTCGTGTCTTTGGCTCGTGTCTTTGGCTCGTGTCTTTGGCTCGTGTGATTGGCTCATGGCTCATGTGATTGGCTCGTGTGACTGGTTCATGTGATTGGCTCATGAGTTTGGCTCGTGTGATTGGCTCGTGTGGTTGGCTCCTGTGTGATTGGCTCGTGGCTCGTGAGTTTGGCTCGTGGCTCATGTGTTTGGCTCATGTATTTGGTTCATGTGATTGGCTTGTGTGATTGGCTCTTGTGTGTTTGGCTCGTGGCTCGTGTGTTTGGCCCGTGGCTCGTGTAAAGTACTTTTTATGTATCTGTACTTTGCTTAAGTACATTTTACAGTGGATACTTTTACTTGAGTACATTTGAGAGCAGTATCTGTACTTTCTCCACTACATTTTTGAACAGGACTGAAGAGTAAAAAGTACTTTTCATCTGATTTGAGGGAGTATTTTTACCATGTTTCTGACTAAATTTTACGAGTTCAAGTTTCAGGTTTGAGCAAAACAAAAATAAAAACACAAAATTCAGAAGAAAAATGAAGAAACTGGTTTGTACAAAATACTTTTGAACAAAATATGTGTCATTTTTAATCAGTATAACTGTATTTACACTTCAACAAGACTTATGTTAAGTACTTTTTACTCTTTAAGTTAATTTTTAAACAGGTACTTTAACACTTTTACTTAAAGTTTTACATATGATGCTTTTACTTGAGTTTTCAGTCTGTGTACTGTACTTTTACTTGAGTTTTGAATCTGTGTACTGTACTTTTACTTGAGTTTTGAATCTGTGTACTGTACTTTTACTTGAGTTTTCAGTCTGTGTACTGTACTTTTACTTGAGTTTTGAATCTGTGTACTGTACTTTTACTTGAGTTTTCAGTCTGTGTACTGTACTTTTACTTGAGTTTTCAGTCTGTGTACTGTACTTTTACTTGCGTTTTCAGTCTGTGTACTGTACTTTTACTTGAGTTTTGAATCTGTGTACTGTACTTTTACTTGAGTTGTCAGTCTGTGTACTGTACTTTTACTTGAGTTTTCAGTCTGTGTACTGTACTTTTACTGTAGTACTGGCTCGTGCCCTGGTTAAACCCCTGATGTGTCATCCTGAACACAGACACGCCTCGGAGCTCAGACTCTTCTCGTTCGTGACACTGAGCCTCAGACGATGAAAGTCAAACACACCTCGCTGAGTCGGAGCCGTCAGACCGAGCCGTCAGATCGAGCCGTCACACCGAGCCGTCACACCGAGCCGTCACACCGAGCCGTCACACCGAGCCGTCAGACCGAGCCGTCAGACTGGACCTGCATATTTAAGTCTTACTGTAAAGAGAATGGGAGCGGCACCGTCTGATTCTAAACGTTCTAGAAGAATCTGACCTGTTTGTCTGGTACGACCTGATCACATGATCAACGGTGACCATAAAACAGCCACTGTTATAATTAGTCACGACACAAAAGTCCAAAAGACGCTGGAAAAGTACAGACTCATGACAAACACGATCAGAGGAACCGATTCACCCAACACAGCATTTGTTTTTTTTTATTTGTAATAACCACAGACTGTGTAGAGCAGTGGACTAAGTGAGTGTGACGTCACCCACAGCGTTCGAGGCCAGAGCAGTTACAGCGGCAAATTTGGAGGAGTATCATAGCAACCAAAGAGCCAATCAGGAGCGAGCCTGTTGCTAACGCTAACAGGAGCGACCTCGAGGAAAGAAGTCGCCTGATTTGTCTGTTATTAATGTTCAGATGTTGATTTACAGACACAATAGTGAAATTAAAGCCGCTGATCCGCCACTTTCTTCCGTTTTATTGTGGCTTTGGGCCGCACTCGTCACCAAACCAAGTCAAAAGACATTGGGGGCACTGATGCACAAAATGCACCAACATGGGGTCATTGAAGGTCGTCATTGAAGGTCTGAAGCCGTTATAAGACTTAGAAATGTCCAAAAATGTCTTTGTTGAAGCACAAAACATCAATGGATCATAAAAATATCGACAAAAACACTCAGTATACACCCCTGTTTGGGAGATTACGCAAGGTGGAGAAGCAACAGTGGCTCAGTTGGAGAGTTGGCCAATGATCTGAAGGTTGCTGGTTCAAGTCCCGCTCTGGACATTAACTTTGTGCATGTAGATGTCTTTGTTGAAGCACAAAATATCAATAGATCATAAAAATAACCACAAAAACAGGAAGATTACACAAGTTATGGAGGTGACAGTGGCTCAGTCGGAGCGTTTGTCGACTGATCCAAGGATCTTTGGTTGAGCGATCGGATCTACTGAGCCACAGGTTGTTAGTGCGATTCCAGCTCCCACAGATGAACACTGTTGTTGTTTTCTTGGGCAGGACACTTCACCCCCTCGCCCCCAGTGCCTCTGTGGATGGGTGAGTGGTTCCTTGATGCAAAGAGCTTCAAGTGTTTTGAAGATGGCAAAGCGCTGTATAAAAATGTGGCCGTTTACCATAGACTTTGATGAAAGGTTTTGTCCTCGTCCTTCTTTATACTCTTCTCTACACTTTGTTCCACCGCTCAGAGAAAAAAACAGCTCCTGTGTGACCTTAAAGTGAACCGCTGTTTAAACTATGTCCAGAGTTCACTGTGGTAACAGGGCAGGTTCATATTAACCACAACGTCAAAATACGGATGAAGATGACTCGGTGACTACGCAAACGCAAGAGCAAGAGGCTTTTGATATGACTATAGCTGCATTAGATCAAGATAAATATGAAACCTGCCGTCCAAAGTCTGCTCAGATGAAAAGTGCACTTGACCTGGAGTGTTTCACAGTGTGTCAGCCTCTGTTATGTTACAGGTGTGTTTAAAGCTGCTCAAAAATATCTGGAAAAACATGGATTCTAACCAGGTCACCTCTGCACTGATCTGACTTGTAACTTGTCATGGTAGCAGGGGCGGCGTTAGACATTTTGTGTTGGAGGAGCTAAAGGGGTGCCAAGGTGTTCACTTAAAAAGTATTATTTAATTTATTTTATTTTATTTTATTTTATTTTATTTTATTTTATTTTATTTTATTTTATTTTATTTTACTTTACTTTACTTTACTTTACTTTACTTTACTTAATTTTACTTTACTTTATTTTACTTTATTTTATTTTATTTTACTTTGTTTTGTTTTACTTTATTTTTATTATTATTTTTTTTATTTTATTATTATTTTTTTTTTATTTATTCAATGAACATTTTTTATTCATGTATTTATTTCCAGTACACTTAATGCACATTTCACATATTTTTTTCTTATTTAAACTCAAATGGAGTGGGAAGAAGAAAACATATTAAATCCCACCTCTATATTTAACCATGTTTGCAAGTTTAAATGTAGTTAAAATCTTACAGTGATTCATAAAAGCTAATATAGATATTTTATTTTATTTTTTTGGAGTCTCATGTTGACGACTTGGACAATTTAGTTGAAAATGGAAGTGCTACGAAAGTGGGACAAAAATCCTTGAGGGAGTTCTGGGGGAGGTCACTCTAGGGGAGGCTCGTGCCCCCTCCAGCCCTTCTCTGGCACCGCCCCTGCAGGGTGGCGCCCCCTGCAGGGTGGCGTCCCCTGTTTGTCTCCATGTTTTAATTTGAATACACTGGAGAATATGTTGCAGTCCATAAATGAAACAGTACAGATCGATCTTTGGTGCAAACATGTGGAGACGGTTCAGTCAGAGCCATAAAACACATAAATGCCTCTGGTCACTTCTTTCTCTTTCAGTCCTGCTTCTGTTTGAGGAAAGTCCCGGATCTGACCCTGAACCTTTGAGTCTGTCGATCTGCAAACGTCACTGAAGAAATGAAGAGGCAGGTTCAAAGCAGAACTTCAGCTCACAACAGAAACCACAGGCCCACGCTCGAGTGTTAGCAACGCTTCACAAACTGTGGTGCGGCTCCCGTTAGCACAACAGAGGGGCACTGGGCCAGGAATCGTAAAGTGTACTTTGTACTCTGTAATCTGTAATATATAATCTGTAATCTATAACCTATAATATGTAATCTATACTCTGTAATCTATAATCTGTAATCTATATACACTGTAATCTGTAATCTATACTCTGTCATCTGTAATCTATAACCTATTATCTATAATCTATGATCTGTAATCTATACTATGTAATCTGTAATCTATAATCTGTAATCTATAATATATAATCTGTAATATGTAACGTATCTCTAATCTGTAATCTATATACACTGTAATCTATAATCTGTAATATATAATGGGTAATCTGTAATCTATAACCTATAATCTGTAATCTATAATATGTAATCTGTAGTCTGTAATCTATTATCTATAATATTTAATCTATAACCTATAAACTGTAATCTATACTCTGTAATCTGTAATTTATAATATATATAATCTGTAATATATCTATCTATCTGTAATATATATACAATGTAATCGATAATCTGTAATTTGTAATATATAATGTGTAATCTGTAGTCTGTAATCTATAATCTATAATATTTATTCTGTAATATATAATCTGTACTATATCTGTAGATCTGTAATCTATAACCTATAATCTGTAATCCATAATCTATAATCTGTAATGGCAATGAAATGTGTCCCACTATAACTGTCACACATTTTGAAGTTTGATTCATCGATGAAGTAAATATATAGACGATAAACGATGAGACTGAAGCAAATGTTTTAACTTTTACGGTTTAAATTTTAATATAGAGCCAAAAAGAAAGTGCAAAGAAAATGTAACAACGATAAATACTGACCCCAGAAAATATAGTTCCACCTTCATATAAAGAACGACAAGTCGAATCCTGCCCACACTGTCAATCAAACCTGTTTCTAAAGCTGCAGGAGCGACGCCGGGAAAGAACGACCCGACCTGTCTGATTTTAATGTTCAGATGTGGATTTACAGACACAAAAGTGAAATAAAAACCCCAGGATCATGTAGAGGGTTAAGACGAACATTTAAGACCAAAATGACGAGTCTGACAGCAGCAGTTACAGAGAGGAGGGGACACAGTTTTTCAATAGAAAGTGAATTGGAGCCAGAGTCGATGGAGCCTGCACAGCCCATGATCACTTCCTGTTTGGAGCGTAGCAGTTAGCATGTTAGCATGTTAGCATGTTAGCCGTGTGTTTAAACAGTGTCTCCACAGCTGATGTGAACATTAGTCTCAGCTCTGTACAGACGTGAACTCTTTAACCTCCCGTGTCATGAGATTTAAACACGCGTGTGCAGCTCAGCCACGTCAAAGATGCACTGTGGAACTTTTCATCTGCATCTTTAAAGTCATTTTCATTCATTTGTTTAGTGTGTGTTTGGTGTTTTTATTCTAAAACAAAGTACCACGATTACATCGAAATGACGTCAAGTACTCATAAAAGATGTACTTATACACACAAGAAGAGAGGGAGACGGAGGGTGAGGAAAGAGAGAGAGGGAGGAGAGAGGAGAGGAGAGAAAGACGGAGGGAGAGGAGAGGAGAGAGGGACGGAGGGAGAGGAGAGAGGGAGAGAGACGGAGGGAGAGGATAGGAGAGAGGGAGAGGGAGGAGAGAGGAGGGAGAAAGAGGGAGAAATAAAAGGAGAGAGAGAAGAGAGACACAAAGGGGACAAGAAGAGAGAGACAGAGAGATGAGAGAAGGAAAGACAGAGAGAGCGAGAGAGAGATGGGGGAAGGAAACAGAGAAGAGGAGGAGAGAACGAGCGGGTTGAGAAGGAGGGGTGACAGGAGGAGGAGGAGGAGTACAGCAGGAGTAGTGACAGGAGGAGCACAGGAGGAGCAGTGATAGGAGGAGTAGTGGCAGGAGGAAGAGCACAGGAGGAGGAGGAGTACAGGAGGAGGAGCAGTGACAGCAGGAGGAGCAGTGACAGCAGGAGGAGGAGTAGAGTAGGAGGAGCAGGAGGCGCGCTCCCTGTACTTAGGCTGAGGTTTCCTCCTGACTTCATGCTGTGGTCTGAGGTCTATTTTCCCTCTGAAAACAGGAGCTGGAAAAAGGCTCCGAGCTTTAAACAGGATAAAAATGTAACAGGCTCAAAATAACGACTGAGTCTGACGGGGACGATTTTCATTAATGAAGCACGACACTACGAGCCAATCAGAGCCTCCGATGTGAGCCAATCAGAGCCTCCGATGTGACCAATCAGAGCCTCCGATGTGACCAATCAGAGCCTCCGATGTGAGCCAATCAGAGCCTCCGATGTGAGCCAATCAGAGCCTCCGATGTGAGCCAATCAGAGCCTCCGATGTGACCAATCAGAGCCTCCGATGTGAGCCAATCAGAGCCTCCGATGTGACCCCGGTGAAGGCGTTTCACTGAACCGGAGTCGACACGAGAACTTATCACACATGGAGTAAAATCGAACGTCTGAAAGTGTTTTTAGTGTAAATGAACCTCAGAATTTAAACGAAACACAAAGTTCAGAGGGTTCGGTTTCAAGTAAAAGTACAAATACAGAGGTAAAAAGATACTCGAGTAAAAGTAAAACATGAAAAAATCTACTTAAGTAAAAGTGTTAACCAGGACTAAACCGGGACTAAACCAGGACAGAACTAGGACTAGGACTAGTGCAGTATTCAGAGTGTTACAGAGCTGAGTATCCATGTATAATCTGAAAAGCGCAGTATTCAGAGTGTTACAGAGCTGAGTATCCATGTATAATCTGAAAAGCGCAGTATTCGGAGCGTTACAGAGCTGAGTATCGATGTATAATCTGAAAAGCGCAGTATTCGGAGCGTTACAGAGCTGAGTATCCATGTATAATCTGAAAAGCGCAGTATTCGGAGCGTTACAGAGCTGAGTATCGATGTATAATCTGAAAAGCGCAGTATTCGGAGCGTTACAGAGCTGAGTATCCATGTATAATCTGAAAAGTGCAGTATTCAGAGCGTTACAGAGCTGAGTATCGATGTATAATCTGAAAAGCGCAGTATTCAGAGTGTTACAGAGCTGAGTATCGGTGTATAATCTGTAAAGCGCAGTATTCAGAGTGTTACAGAGCTGAGTATCGATGTATAATCTGAAAAGCGCAGTATTCGGAGCGTTACGGAGCTGAGTATCGGTGTATAATCTGAAAAGTGCAGTATTCGGAGTGTTACGGAGCTGAGTATCGGTGTATAATCTGAAAAGCGCAGTATTCAGAGTGTTACAGAGCTGAGTATACATGTATAATCTGAAAAGCGCAGTATTCAGAGTGTTACAGAGCTGAGTATACATGTATAATCTGAAAAGCGCAGTATTCAGAGTGTCACAGAGCTGAGTATCGGTGTATAATCTGAAAAGCGCAGTATTCAGAGCGTTACAGAGCTGAGTATCCATGTATAATCTGAAAAGCGCAGTATTCAGAGTGTTACAGAGCTGAGTATCGGTGTATAATCTGAAAAGCGCAGTATTCAGAGTGTTACAGAGCTGAGTATACATGTATAATCTGAAAAGCGCAGTATTCAGAGTGTTACAGAGCTGAGTATACATGTATAATCTGAAAAGCGCAGTATTCAGAGTGTTACAGAGCTGAGTATACATGTATAATCTGAAAAGCGCAGTATTCAGAGTGTTACAGAGCTGAGTATACATGTATAATCTGAAAAGCGCAGTATTCAGAGTGTTACAGAGCTGAGTATCCGTGTATAATCTGAAAAGCGCAGTATTCAGAGTGTTACAGAGCTGAGTATCCGTGTATAATCTGAAAAGCGCAGTATTCAGAGTGTTACAGAGCTGAGTATCGGTGTATAATCTGAAAAGCGCAGTATTCAGAGTGTTACAGAGCTGAGTCTGAGGTGTGAAGACTGTGACACATGTTTGGGTTCGGTCCAGGCTGGTCGTGAGCACAGACTCAGGAGCCGCTCACTTTACTCAAATTCCCGGGTTTTTACTTTTACCCATTTAAGGAAGAAACGCACTTTTTCACCCGGGACAGGACACAACGTGAACTCTACTCAGAAGTTCCTGCATGGATGTGTCTACTTCCTGGATACGGCCCATGTTGAGTAATAAAATCAAATGTACCGTCTCTGAGGCTTCAGTTTGAGGTGAGGTCAGAGGAAAATCGCCTTTCACTCGATACTTATCAAAAACCACATTCTGCTCCTGCAAACGCGAACGAGACAAGCTCTGAGAGCAGAGGATGAAATGTTTACGACTTAATGTCCCCTTTTCTTCACCGGAAAAGAAGAAGAAGCAAGAAAACTGTTTTGGAAGAAATTATATAATGAACAAATAATGAAGGATGTAACAACTCGAGTTTATGTGTAAAGTGAGAAGAAACGCTTCATAAAAATGTAAAAAAAAAAATACAAAAAAAAACAACTCAGACACTCAGAAACAAACAGGAGTGAACCAGGTCTAAACCAGGACTAAACCAGGACTAAACCAGGACTAAACCAGGTCTAAACCAGGTCTAAACCAGGTCTAAATCAGGACTAAACCTGGACTAAACCAGGACTAAACCAGGACTAAACCAGGTCTGAAACAGGACTAAATCAGGTCTAAACCCGGTCTAGACCAGGTTTAAACCAAACGTAAACCTGGACTAAACCAGGACTGAACCAGGACTAAATGAAGCGCTTCACAAAAATGCAAAAAAAATACAAAAACTCCCAGAAATATACAGAAAAATCATGTTTTCACTCTGAGAGGGCTCGCAGCTCCACAAACCTGACTCTTCCTTGGACTGGAGGAGGGTCTCTTCCTGCTCGTTTCCATGGAAATGCTGATCCTTTGGCTAAATACTCCACAGTACGACATAAAACATATCTGCATGTGTTCTGAAGTGTGGTTTGTATTTCTGTTTCTATGGAATCATGCAGAAAGTTCCACACTGTACTGCCCTGTCTTGCCCGGGACCCTGCCTGTTGGTCCCACGGGGGGCTCTGGTCCCGTCCCTTCTGCCCCTGGGGGGTTCTGTCCCCTTCCCTTCTGGTCTGTCCCGCCGGTGGGTCCTGGTTTCGGGTCCAGTCCCTGGTTCCTGTCCTGTCCCCACTCCGGATCCAGCCCTGTTTCTCCCTGTTTTTGGTTGCTGCCTCCCTGGTTGGCACCTGTTCCTTGTTGCCAATCAGAGGAGCCTTTATATTCTGTTGAGTCCCTGGTCTGTGGCTGGATCCTTGTCTTATGTTTTCTGTCTGGTTCCTGTTTTTCCTTGTAGATCCTGCAGGCTCTGTTTTTGGTTTTTGTTAATAAACCTGTTTTTTGGCACTTTTGGACTCGGGCATTTCTTGTGCAGCATTTGAGTCCACACCTCACCACCACACGAGACTGTTTTGCTCTTGTTTTGCTGTCGTTTTTCTGTTGTTTTTCTGTTGTTTTTCTGTCGTTTTTCTGTTGTTTTGACATTGTTTTTCTGTTTTGCTCTTGTTTTTGCCTGGGTTATGATCCACAGTAGCCGTAGCCTGTACAGACCAAATTATGTAACACAGTATCTGAGCTTAGTGTAATATAAGACTGAAAAAACATGGGCAATAAAAAAGTGTTGACAAAAGCCTCATTAATCATGGAAACGACTCTGCCTTTATCGGACGGTTGCTAAGAAACCGTGTTAAAATGTCCTGTGATAAAATGAAAATAGGGCTGTTAAAGGTACAGTAAAGATCCATGGAAAGAGGACGCTAAAACCACACACTGGAACATTCTCCGTGGAGACAGATGAGCTTTATGCCGTAATGTGAAAGATTAAACCCAAAGAAACAAAATCTCCATGGAAACAAGCAGGAGGAGGTTGTTTTCCAAGAGTAAGAGTCAGGTTTGTGGAGATGCAAGCCCACTCAGAGTAAGAATGCAGTTTTTAAAAGAGTTTTTCAGTGCAAAAACACAACCAAAATGAAAAAAATGCTCTTATTTTACTCTATATATTACATTTTGGCTAAAAAATGACATACTATGTGTTTAAGTTTAGGTTTAAAGGTCTTATATTACGCAAAATTGACTCTTGTGAGGTTTAAACCGTGTATTATTACTCTGTCTACATCTCCAAAGCTCAAAAACACTCTGTTCCACCTTGTGATGTCATGAAACTGCAGTTCAACAGCTTCTTTTACCTTTAGTTCAGTCGAGATCAGAAAATTCCAGAGGCTGAACTGATTCTCGTGAAGCTGTGTGGAGTTTAAAAACACAGTGGAGCACTTCCTGTATTACCACAAATCTTTTGGCGTTGAAATACAGTTCGGTCGTACATATTTGCAGCTGCTAAAGTCTGCATACGTTAAACTAAAGGTTGTGCTATAGCGTCGCTGCCAGCCGGTCCTCGGGTCATCTCTGGACAAGCCCCGAGTTTCCACGGCGATAGGACAGATCATCAACAAACAAACCGATGCGCTTCTCCTTTTTGTCTTTATTTAGAGTTTTTCCAGTTGCCTCGTGTACCGTTTTACCCCTTTACACCTCAGGCGAGTCTAGGAACGGGATCGAGAATGTATTAAAAAACTCATAAAAGTAAATTATATCAGTTATGACTTGCCAAATTTGGAGGAAAAACATCATATCGTTATAAAGAGTGACGCTGTAGTGAGAAGTTCATGTTCCACACAGACTCTGGAAAGAACTGGAGAAGTAAAGAAGCAGCGTGTCCTTAAAACTGCTTTATATTATATTATATAAACTATAAAGTAAAAATGGTAAAGTGGACATATGTTTATACAGAGCTTTTTCCACCTTCAAGTCTTCTCTTTACATCAAGAAACCTCCAGAGCACACAGACACTGAGGACGAAGTGTGTTGCCCAAGGACACAACAGCAGCATTCATCTGTGGGAGCTGGAATCGCACCGGCAACCAATGATGTTTATGCCCACCAACCTTCAGCTCAGTGTGTTCTGCGTCCTGATTGGCTGAGGGACTGTAGACCATTGTGTTCTGCATCCTGATTGGCTAAGGGACTGTAGACCATTGTGTTCTGCGTCCTGATTGGCTAAGAGACTGTAGACCATTGTGTTCTGCGTCTTGATTGGCTAAGAGACTGTAGACCATTGTGTTCTGCGTCCTGATTGGCTAAGAGACTGTAGACCATTGTGTTCTGCGTCTTGATTGGCTAAGAGACTGTAGACTATTGTGTTCTGCGTCCTGATTGGCTGATGGACTGTAGACCATCATGTTCTGCGTCCTGATTGGCTGAGGGACTGTAGACCATCGTGTTCTGCGTCCTGATTGGCTAAAACGAAGGTTTGAATTTTGAGAGTATTTAAACAAGAGAGAAATGTGAGAAAATGTTAATGTCTGTGTGAGAAAAGTGTATAAAGTGTGTGGTGAGGGGTTTCACAGACAAGAAACATAGAGAATAATTGCAAAAAATAAAGCTGATACTCCGCAGATTTCACTTATTGTGGGTTAGTTTCAGAAAGTGACTCCCACCATAAACCAGGGACCACTGTGTTATGTTGGTTTATGTCGGTTTATATCATGTTATTTTATGTTTTATGTTGGTAACAGCCGCCAGAGTAACAAAATCTGGCATCTGCAGTTTTTGTCTTAATTTTATGCATCTTTTTATGACATAACTTCTGTGGGTTTGTGGAGAACAGCTGATTTCAGGCTCTAATTTGCATCACAGGCCTGAGCTTGAGGCATTAACACTGTTTTAAATGCTGGCACGAGTTCAAAGCAGGTGTCCTTTCATGAATCACTTAAGGTTCTGCAACTGAATAAATGCAAGATAGACAGTATATGGTGTAACAATCCAGGCAAACTAAAAGACAAGCAGGTGTTGGATGTCGCACCAGAAAAGTTACATAGTGCAACTTTAGTATTTATTCAAACATGTTCAGTTCTTGGCCAATCATTACTCATTTAAATTTTTGTTATGCTAATTCAGGGAACAGACCCAAAACAGCTGACCACAGTGGCCTCAGCTAGCGCTTTTAATGTGAAGGAGCAGCGTCTCTACTCTAAGTTTCTCAAGTTAGCAACACCTGTACTTTTATTTCAAGTCTACTTCTGAAACTTTATAAAACATTTTGCAGAATGTCATATTTGAAATGTGCTTTTAGGATTTAAACCAGCTGTGTTATTGATATAAGTTAGCACGTAGCTGGTTAGCACGTAGCTGGTTAGTATGTGGCTGGTTAGCACGTATCTGGTTAGCACATGGTTGGTTAGTATGTGACTGGTTAGCACAAGGCAGGTTAGCACTTGGCTGATTAGTACGTGACTGTTTAGCACGTAGCTGGTTAGTACGTGGCTGGTTAGCACGTAGCTGGTTAGCACATGGCTGGTTAGTATGTGACTGGTTAGCACGTAGCTGGTTAGCACGTAGCTGGTTAGCACATGGCTGGTTAGCACATGGCTGGTTAGTATGTGACTGGTTAGCACGTAGCTGGTTAGCACGTAGCTGGTTAGCACGTAGCTGGTTAGCACTTGGCTGGTTAGTATGTGACTGTGTCATAATGTGGGGTGTGAGGCGGACCAGAGATGCGGGACTCGGGCAAGTTTAAGGGTGTTTATTGACAGAACAAGACACAACAGGTGACGGGAGAACATACGAGGAGCTGGGTGCTGGGGTGCAGGTCAGGGTCCAGAGGTGCAGGGAACACACGAGACGGGAGCACAGCCGGTACCGGGAGTCAGGGTCGGAGAACACAGGCAGGACACGGGCAGGACACCAGGCAGGACACGGACAGGAAGCACAGCAGGGACACGAGGACCAACAGAGGCGAACAGCACGCAGAGACACACGGTGACGATCAGACGACCTGGCAGAGAGAGCTGGGTCCTGGCTCCTTTTAACCACCTGCAGGTGCGTTGATTGCCCTGATGGGCTGCAGGTGTGTGGGAGGAGCCAGGGCCTCACCCAGCTCTGGAGTCAGGCAGGTGAGGGAGGGGGAGAGGAGACACAGGAGGCAGGAACAAGCAGGGATCATGACAGACTGGTTAGTATGTGACTGGTTAGCACTTGGCTGGTTAGTATGTGACTGGTTAGTATGTGACTGGTTAGCACGTAGCTGGTTAGCACGTAGCTGGTTAGTATGTGACTGGTTAGCACGTGGCTGGTTAGCACGTAGCTGGTTAGCACATGACTGGTTAGCACGTGGCTGGTTAGCACGTAGCTGGTTAGTACGTGACTGGTTAGCACGTGGCTGGTTAGCACGTAGCTGGTTAGTACGTGACTGGTTAGCACGTGGCTGGTTAGCACGTAGCTGGTTAGTACGTGACTAGTGACTAGAATATAAAATGTATTTCCAGAACAGAAGCAGGCGTCACTGTTCCATAAGAGGATGTTTTTTGTTTTGTGACTATTACATAACACTATTTAAGAACAAAAAAGTGTCTACTGTACTTTCAAAAGTGGAACATATAAGTACTGGCAAATGATTTATAGTCACTTCACTTTTGTCCCGTGTTTCAGACTCG
Source organism: Periophthalmus modestus (assembly GCA_019594935.1). Lineage (NCBI taxonomy): Eukaryota > Metazoa > Chordata > Actinopteri > Gobiiformes > Gobiidae > Periophthalmus > Periophthalmus modestus. The sequence continues at coordinate 1,512,143 of JAIEZT010000054.1, forward strand.
CAGGCCACAGGAGAGGGTCAGCGGGTCCACGGTCATGAGTTATCCCTATATGAACTGGACACAGACGCATGTAGGAGGTGTGACGACAGAGCTAAAGCAGCGCTCCGCAGATAAGGACGAGTGGGATGGAGTGTTCCCGCTCACATGTGGAACAGGCAAACGAGGTGAGGCGTCCTGGCAGGGCGTTAGCATGTGAACGTGCGTACAGCGGGTTTTTTTATGTTTTTATTATCAGGACTTAGTTTGGTGGGTAATACATGATGCAAATATGAGTTTTTTACATCAGTCAAATCTGTAAAAAGTAACCAAAAAGTATAGGAAGTTAGCTAGCTTCTCAAAAACATACCTGGAGTCGTGTTTTTTTTTTCTTTTCATTCACACATGTTTGAGTAAAACTTTATTATTAGTCGGGCTACATCTCCAAAGCTCAAAATGCTCTGTTCCACCTTGTGATGTCATAAAGTGTCATGTAATTTTCAAGTTAATAGCTACTCTTACCTTTAGTTCAATATGTAGCTGGTTAGTACGTGGCTGATTAGCACATAGCTGGTTAGCACGTAGCTAGTTAGCATGTGGTTGGTTAGTACGTAGCTGGTTAGTACATATCTGGTTAGCATGTTGCTGGTTAGTACGTGGCTGGTTAGAACATGCCTGGTTAGCATGTGGCTGGTTAGCACGTAGCTGGTTGGTACATATCTGGTTAGCACGTGACTGGTTAGCATGTGGCTGGTTAGAACATGCCTGGTTAGCAAGTGGGTGGTTAGCACGTAGCTGGTTGGTACATATCTGGTTAGCACATTTTTTTGGTTAGCATGTGGCTGGTTAGTACGTGACTGGTTATCATGTGGCTGGTTAGCATGTGGTTGGTTAGCACGTAGCTGGTTAGCAAATATCTGGTTAGCATGTGGCTGGTTAGCACTAGATTGGCAATTCCAGCATTGAAATTATCCAAATAATTCTACTGGTGAAGGTGTAGTGAGTTTAAAAACACTGTGGAGCACTTCCTGTATTACCACTTGATGACATCACAAGGTGGAACAGAGTGTTTTCAGTTTGAGAGAAGAACTCTCTAAATAAATATGCAGGATTTTAGTGTTAAACATGTGTGAATGAAACAAAAAACACAACTCCAGGTCTGTTTGTGACGAGGAAACAGAGATATAATGAGAATATTGCGTAATCTGGGCACTTTAAACTTACATTTCACAAAGTTTAATGTTTCGTATAAGGTGGATGTGAGAGCGGCGTCTGCGTAAAGCCCAGGGGGAGGGGAGCGAGGACAGGAGGGAGGACAGGCAGCTCTAAGTCTTATCAGAGGCTGTGTACCGCAGTGGCCGCTCTCATGAAAACTGTGGAGGAGGAGCGTTTTTATCAACTCCTCCAGGACCAGACCAGCTGACTCCCTCCTGAGCTCTGTGTCTGTACAGGTGAAATAAGGAGGCAAGGCAGATAAGCACACGCAAAGAGATAGCGGGAGTTTTGTGCAGTCAGCGTTTCATTTTGGAAGTGCAGACAGTCATGGTTTTGTTCTGCATTAAAGGTACACGGTGTAACTTCTGCTGCTGAGCGTCTGCCCCCTGGAATTTGCAATCAAAAGATACATAATTAAAATAGATAGTGAAAAGAAGATAGTGAGGTGCAGGTCTGAGCCAAAGAAAAGAAACGTTTGAGAGGGGAGTTAAAGAAGCCATTTTTGTTTGGGAACGCAATCCATCTTTGAACAGGAATGGACTCAACTCCATCCTCAGACATCAGCTTTCATTTATTTTTTCTTTTGTCAGTTTATAAGTCAGTACAGTCTACAAACATTATATAAAAAATAATAAAACATCTAATCGAACAAGTAAGTGACCAGGTTTAGGCAGAAGCTGAAGCGTATTGTGTCTAATCTACATCAAAACAAGGAAAACAACAGTGCTAGCCAGTATGCTAATAGCCAGTATGCTAATAGGTGTGAGACTAGCCATTGAGGGTCTGAACCATTATCCAAAATATAACTCAGGCACAGTTCACTCTTGTGTAGTTTAATAGACCTAGCTAACAAACAGAGACAAACAGGTGTGTTAGCTTGTTAGCTTGAGTGTAGTTAGCTTAGCTTAGATTTAATGCCATCGTCGTTTGAGCAAACAAAAAAAACTGCCAGAAACAGCACAAATCTTTATCAAAATCACTACATTTAAAGCTTTATAAGACTTCAAAATCTGTAAGAAATACTTTTACTATTTACTCTTTAAATGCATTTTTAAATGGGCACTGTAATCATTTCACTTAAGTAGATTTTTTCATTTGATACTTTAGCTTTTACTTAAGCATTTTTTTTTTTTTGCCACCACTGCACATATATACTTTTTCGTGTACATTTTTGTCCTGCTTTAACAGATTTAGCTAACAAACAGAGACTGTAAACAAACAGGTGTGTTAGCTTCAGTGTCGTTAGCTTCAGCGTCGTTAGCTTCAGTGTCGTTAGCGCCTCCTTCAGACAGATATAAGGCAGCGTCCAGCAGGAATCTGAGCAGAACTGAAGAAGGACGAGCAGCCAAACGTCTTCACTCACTACCTCCACGACCGAGGGACGACACAGATCTTAAAATACACTTAAATCTAACATAACCACAACTGTGCAAATAGTTAAAAAATACAATACTTCATCACTATTATGTGGCTATGGCTATGTTTATTTCTTTAAGTCAGGTTATAGGTCAGATCTATGAAGAGGTAGCAGTGCATGTGTTTCAATAAAAAAAAAAAAATGGAATTGAATAAACACAAGATAGATTCACGTTTAATGCCACCCTGTGGAACATTCCAGGCGACGGTATATATGGAACATATATGGAGAAAAACAGGGGACCCTTCCTTTCACCATAAAGTCACAAAGTACTTTTAAAAGCTAGCTGTAATTTTACTCATTAATAAGTGTTGAACTGTTAATTACTACGGCGGCAGTCCTAACATAGACTGTATAAAGAAGTGGACTAAATGAGTGTGACGTGACCACACACACTTGGCTCCAATAAAACTCATCGAGGCTAGCAGGTATAGCGGCTAATTTGGAGCCTAGTTGCATGTTAGGAATTCCGACCGTATCATAGGCAACAAAAGATCCATCAGGAGGAAGGGCTCTCACCCCCCACCACTGGTTGAGCAGGAAGCGGGCACTTAGCAACGTTGTCAATCAAACGTGTTGCTAATGCTAGCGGGAGTGACCTCGGGGAAAATAGGCAGTTGATTTGGGTCTGTTATTAATGTTCATATCTTGATTTACAGACACATTTGAACATTTAAGACCAAAATGACGAGTCTGACAGCAGCAGTTTACAAAGAGACTGGACACTGTTTTTTTAGTAGAAAGTGAAATTGGAGCCAAAGTCGAAGGAGCTGGAAGCACGCCCAGGCTCACTTCCTTTTGGAACACAACGGCTAGCAGGTTGGCTATGTCTATTTATATATATATAGGGTCTTAACTTTGAAAATCGTTCTGAAGATCTATGTAACATTTGGTGAGTTTTGTCTGGACTGTCTCTGTCTGTCTGAAGTTCGACAAGGATCAGTGATTTATACAGAAGCGGCGTGGAGAGGGACACCTTAATTCAGCGCGTGATGTGTTCTCCATGTGATGATAACATGTCCTGAGACGCGCTGTAGCCAATCAAAGGTCAACAAGGTCCTCTGCGGAGAGAGAGCACATGTGAATGCAGCAGTGGAAAATTATCTTCGAAAACACATTAACACTGAGATATAAACGACGATGGCTGTGGATAAGATGCACCCTGTAACTTTTTTAGAGAAGAGTCTGCCCTTTTGCTGGTCTCCATGGTGGTGTTGTTCGCTTTGGCTGGAATGTGACAGGGCCAGACTATGGAACAGCGCCCCCCTGCCTGTCAGATCCTTTAAGTTCCAGGCTGAAAACCCACCTCCTCTCCTTGGTATTTAACGCTAAACCTGCCTCTTCTCCCTGGTTATTTAACACTAAACTACCTCTTCTCCCTGGTATTTAACACTAAAACTACATCTTCTTCCTCCCTGGTATTTAACACTAAACTACCTCTTCTCCCTGGTATTTAACACTAAACCACCTCTTCTCCCTGGGTATTTAACACTAAACCCACCCTCTTTGCATCCCTGGTATTTAACACTAAACACTAACCACCTCTTCTCCTGGTATTTAACACTAACCACCTCTTCTCCATCTTGTATTTAACACTAAACGACTCACCTCATTCTCCCTGGTATGTTAACACTAAATACCACCTCTTCTGCCCGTGGTATTAACACTAAACTACCTCTTCTCCCCTGGTATTTTTAACAACTAACTCACCTCTTCTCCCTGGTATTTAACACTAAACTACCTCTTCTCCCTGGTATTTAACACTTACTAACTCTTACCCCTGGGATTTAACACTAAACCACCTCTTCTCCCTGGTATTTAACACTAACCCACCTCTTCTCTCCCTGGTATTTACACACTAAAACCCTCTTCTTTCTCCCTGGTATTTTAACACTAAACTCACCTCTTCTCCCTGGTATTAACGCTAAAACCTCTTCTCCTTGGTATTTAAACACTAAACTACCTCTTCTCCCTGGTATTTAACACTAAACTACTTCTTTCTCTTGGATATTACACTAAACTAACTACTCTTCTCCCTGGTATTTAACACTAAACTACCTCTTTCTCCTTGGTATTTAACACTAAACTAACCTCTTCTCCCTCTGGGTATTTAACACTAACCACCTCTTCTCCCTCCTGGTATTTAAGCACTAAACTACCTCTTCTCCCTGGTATTTAACACTAAACTACCTCTCGCTCTTTTCTCTAAACGACTCTTATGGTATTTAACACTAAACTACCTCTTCTCCCTGGTATTAACACTAAACTACCTCTTCTCCCTGGTATTTAACACTAAACTACCTCTTCTCCCCTGGTTATTTAAACCCACTAAACTACCTCGTTCTCCCTGGTTATTTAACACTAACTACCCGTCTTCTCCCCTGGTATTTAACACTAAACACCGTCTTCTCCCTGGTATTTAACAGACTGACATCACCTCTTCTCTCCTGGTATTAACACTAAACTACCTCTGTCTGCCCTGGTATTTACCACTAAACTACCTCTTCTCCCTGGTATTTAACACTAACACTTACCTCTTCTCATCCTGGTATTTAACACTAAACTACTCTTCTCCCTGTTATTTTTAACACTAAAACTACCATCTTCTCCACCTGGTATTATAGTGCAGCTAAGACATAATTTCCGCAGATGGTGGAAGAAGTGCTTCTAATTCATGTTACTGAAGTAAAAGTACAGGATAGACACAAAAAAAAAAATGTAATAATGTCCATCCATCCATTTTTCTTCCTCTTATCCAGGGCCGGTCGGCTAACAGCCATTATGCCCAGCGCTACAAGTCGTAACATCGGTAATCACGGGCGCATGGTTAGCGTATGGCCTCAGGCAATAGCCCTAACACAGCAAACAGCGCAAAAACGACCAACAGCGTCTGAACACAACAACAGTGCTAACACTAGGGCAACAGCGTAGATCTATGACAATAGAGCTACACCTAAGAACACGACAGCGCTAACACACGACAACCGAATGCTAACAGCCAAGACAACCACGCAGCTAACCACGGCAACAGCGTATGACATAGCACTACACACAACAACTCAGCGCTAACACAGCAACAGGTGCGTTAATACTAAACAATCAGCGTCTAATGGAACGACAACCGCGCTAATACGACAACCGCAAGCTAAGATACAACAAGGCTGTAACGGTGACGATCAACCGCGCTAACTAGAACAATCAGCGCTAACAATGAGTATAAAGTATTTCACACTAATTCTGATTTGAGCTGAATTTAGTTCAATAGAAACAACTGAATCGATTGTTTTTTCCAGCTGTTTTTATTTGTATAAACCCTCAGTCTTTTCAGCAGGTTCCTCAGACAGTAATAATAAAAATATTTTAACTTTTCAGTTCTGTTCAAAAATGTAAGTGGGAGTAGAAAGTACAGATACTGCTCTCAATGTACTCAGTAGAGGTTCAAAGTATCCACTGTCATATGTACTTAAGTAAACCACAGATACGTCTAACATTTGTGTAGTTACCAAAAAAGATGACTTTACTATTTATGACCCTCCACCACTGGGTAATTTGCATACCGGTAAGATAAGTTTAATGCCAGCCATACTGTGGACTCATTCAGAGAGACTCAAGTTGACACTGTGCTCTCTGTTTTAGGACAAATCACTTAATCCACTTGATTCATAGGAGTACTGTGTTTAAATCACTGTGGGAGTATTTTTCAAAAGAATATAACGGGAACAGAAGTGACAGCAGAGTTACTAACATCGATACGATTAAGGAAGTCACGCCTCAGTATGAAGTATCGAGAATGGATCACATCTGCAGGAAGAGGAATCATCGATGGAGCGCACCATTCTGCTCCGCCGTGACTCAGCTTTTACAGTATACACAGTCTTGATGTGCATATGTTAAGTATTACTTACGTATACATTTTAGAGTGAGTAGTTTACTTGTACTTTTCTACTCCACTACGTTTTTGAACAACGACTGAAAACCGTAAAAGTATTTTAGGACAATTAGTTTGAGAGCTGCTTTTTTTGAGGCGCATCGCGTAGGTTTGAGTGACAAAAATATAAATAAAAAGAAATTCAGCTAGAAAACAAGACAAATCTCTGTATCAAAATCCTGATATTTTAAATAATCTTTATAAAACTTCAGAATCGGTCAGCAGTATGTTTACTTATTAAATGGATACTTTTAAGTAGTTTTTTTTCATCTGTATTTTTACTTTTAAAAATAGCGCTAAACACAGCAGCATCAAAGCTAACACAAACGAGCTGCACTAACATGGCAGACAGCACTACACAACAAGATGTTAACACGACAACAGCGGCTAACACAATGACACCACCGCTAACATGGCAAAGCGCTAACACAACTATAGTGCTAACACAGCAACAGCGCTAAAACACAGACGACCGTGCTACCATAGGCGAAAAGCGCTAAACACAAATGCAGTGCTCACACAGCAACAGCGATATAAAACATCAACGACAGTGCTAAACACGGGTAACGGTGCTAAAACAACGACAGTGCTAACACAGGCAACGACACTAAACACAACGACAGTGCAACACGGCAACAGCGCTAAAACAACGAGCAGCGCTAACAATGGCAAAAGAGCTAAACACCAAAGGACAGTGCTAACATTTGCAAGACAGCCACCACCAAAACGACCAGTGCTCTAACACGCTGTTAACGGTGCTAACACAAAGGACGTGCTAACACTAAGGGACTAGCATACAGCGCTAAACACTGTGAGTGATACACGACAAACAGCACTAACACAATGAGAGCGTAACCGGGCATAGCACTAAGGCAACAAGCGCTAACAGCAACAACAGTGCTACACGGACAACAGCGTTTAACGAAACACCAGGTTAACAGACAACCAGCATTAACACAAACAACAGCGCAACCAAAACAACAGTGCTAAACACAGG
>JAIEZT010000054.1:1519775-1566974 GCA_019594935.1 Periophthalmus modestus
GCATTAGCACTAGGTGTTGTTAGCATTACTGGTCTCTATTCCAGTCTTTTTATTTATTTTATTTTTATTTGATTTATTCTTTATTTTATTTTATTTTAACTTCTATATTATTTATTATTTATTGATTTTATTAATTGTTTTATTGTATTTATTATTTATGTATTAATTTTTATTAATTTTATTGTCTGATAAGCGAAAAGTGCATGTTAGCATGCTAGGTGTTGATAGCATTACTCATCTCTGTGCTTATAAACTCATCACAGTGAGTAATTAGGATGTTCAGAACACATAGGCAGGTGCGGACTGACTTTGGAACACTGCAGATCGTTTAAAATGAACTAGTTCTTCAAGTTTTTCACGTTTTAAAGACGCTAAAAATCAGGCAGTGTCTTTAAGATAATTGGTAATTCTTGTCAAACGCCGGGCGGACGTGCGGCTACAGGAAGTATCAGTGTCAGTCGAAGGTCACAGGGTCAAACTGCTGTGGTCTGCGCTCTGATTGGCTGAAGGTGGGGTTGCGACCTTTTCAGAGGAGTTAAAAGTTCAGCACCAAAGTCTGGGATAGTTTTGGGGTCAGACTCGGGACGCTCCTGCAGAACATCTTAAGTTCAGTCTTGTTTTGGGTAGTAAATCTCAAACCATGTGCACAACCATCACCGGCTTCACCCACATCATTATACTATGCAAATCAGATGAACTTGAAGCATATGAGGACTTCACAAACCTTCCTGTCGGTTGCATACAGCCGAAGTTTCAGCGCCAAGGACATTGGAACCTTTGAAACCCGACAACTGTTGACATGAAGTTGGTCCAAAGAGAAGAAAAACAAACCACTGTGTAAATATAAGTCAAGTTCAGCCAAATCACATGTTCTGTTTCTGACGCCGTCGAAATCTTCCATCACTTTCATTTGAACGAGATGATTTTTTAACCCGTGACCTTTAACCTTTACTAGTTCCTCTGTTGGTCTGTGTCGTCCCTCAGTCCAGGTCTGATCCAAAGTAAAACGAAAGTTCAAATCTGTCAACTCGACGAAAGTTGTAGGAGCATAGACTGATTATATAAATGGACAAAGCTAACCTGTTAGCCGCCGCCACATTCAAAACAGGAAGTGATCCAGCTTCATCGACTCTGGCTCCAATTCACTTTCTATTGAAAAACTGTGCCGCCTCTCTCTGTCCCTGCTGCTGTCAGACTCGTCATTTTGATCTATAAATGTTTGTAAAGCCGCTCAACTGTGCCGCCTCTTTAGACTGTACCTGACTGCTGTCAGACTCGTCAGGTTTAGACCTTGTTTAGCTGGTTTAAAATGGTTTTAGTATAAACCCGGTTCAGACATTTAGACCTGGTTTAGACCTGGTTTAGACCTGGTTTAGTCCTGGTTTAGACCTGGTTTAGACCTGGTTTAGACTTGGTTTAGTCCTGGTTTAGACCTGGTTTAGACCTGGTTTAGACCTGGTTTAGTCCTGGTTTAGACCTGGTTTAGACCTGGTTTAGACCTGGTTTAGGCCTGGTTTAGGCCTGGTTTAGTCCTGGTTTGGTTCTGGTTTGGTCCTGGTTTAGTCCTGGTTTAGTCCTGGTTTAGTACTGTTTTAGTCCTGGTTTAGACCTGGTTTAGTCCTGGTTTAGACCTGGTTTAGTCCTGGTTTAGACCTGGTTTAGTCCTGGTTTGGTCCTGGTTTGGTCATAGTTTGGTCCTGGTTAGACCTGGTTTAGACCTGGTTTAGACCTGGATTAGTCCTGGTTTAGACCTGTTCAGTCCAGGTTTAGACCTGGTTCGTATTAACCCTCTACATGATCCTTTTTTATTTCACTATTGTGTCTGTAAATCAAGATTTGAACATTAATAACAGACAAATCAGGCGCCTTCTTTCCCCGAGGTCACTCCTGTTAGCGTTAGCAACAGGTTTGATGTGTGTTACTTCATTTTAATTTCAATAGGTTGTTTATGTTATATTTTGCGCTTTATAAAGAAAAGAAAAGAAAAGAAAAGAAAAGAGAGACGTTTGTGTGTCAATGCTAACGCTAATGCTAATGTTGAGGCATAATAAATACTAAAACAACTGTAGTTATGGGCCCAATCTTTCACAAAAATAATACAGTTCAACATTCAAAAACAGTCCATTAAAGTTATATTATCGCGCTCAGGAACTTTATTGACAAGACGTGCCAAACGCCCATAGAGATGCATTAACCAAAACAAAATAAAAAAGCAAACAGAAGAAATGGAAAAACCCCAATAATCCGCGCGCTGGCTAACGTATCACACACATCGTGAAAAATTCGGACCGCTGCCATAACGATTAACAATTTTAAACACAACATTATATCTTTTGAATGGGAAAAAGTCCTCAAAATGTCTCCTGTAACTGGAAGCAGGAAGTATTGTAACAGTTTTGAATGTTTAGCATAGCGCCTCATTTGTTTTAGCTGTGTCCTCCATATTGAACTGACCATTTAAAAAGTTTTCAGGACGCCATCGCTTCGATCGAACCCCCATAGTTTTCACCACGACCAGCTCCAAATGTTAATATCCGCAGACGTGTTTCTTCTATTACGATGTCTGTGCGCTACGCTAGCTCGCTCAGTCGTCCATGTGTGATCCATATTAAAAGAAAAATTCAAATGTCTATAACTTTTTCCAGTTTTTTATTATGATTAAAGATAAAATCTCACATAACAAACTCAGACACGTTGTTCAATTCTTTCTGTGCAAAATGGAGCTGAAGTCCATATAATATTTTTAGCGTTAGCGTTAGCGTGTATGTACTGATATTCAGCCTGTTCTTCTCTATTTTATTGATTTTTTTTTTGCGCATTTTGCACTTTTAACAGTGTATGAACGTGTATTCTGTTCTGCGTCTCAGATTTTGTAAAATTACTGTTCCCCACAAAAATGCGACCTGATAGTCCAGCGCGACTGTATGTTTTTTGTTCGTTCCAGTTTTCCCTCGCTATATCGCGGTTCATTTTTTCTGGGCCTCGCTGATTTTGCGGATTTTTTTTTGCGCAATTTTGCATGCTTTTTTGATTGGCAGTGTATGAACGTGTATTCTGTTGTGTTCGTCCTGATTGGCTGAGGGACTGTAGACCATTGTGTCCTGCGTCCTGATTGGCTGAGGGACTGTAGACCATTGTGTTCTGCGTCCTGATTGGCTGAGACTGTAGACCATTGTGTTCTGTGTCCTGATTGGCTGAGGACTGTAGACCATTGTGTTTCTGCGTCCTGATTGGCTGAGGGACTGTAGACCATTGTGTTCTGCGTCCTGATTGGCTGAGGGACTGTAGACCATTGTGTTCTGCGTCCTGATTGTCTCCTGTACTGGGACAGTGTGTCAGACAAATTTGTGTTCATGTCCTGATTGGCTGAGGGCACTGTAGACCATTGTGTTCGGCGAGTCATGAATGCGTTGGACACCTCTTGGACGCCTTTACCTTTGAGTTCAAACGACTCCGCTGCGTCTCTTCGAGGGCCTTTGGATGTTTAGTTTTCCCTGTGTCTTTCTTAACGCTGCAGACCAGGCTGAGAGAGTCACTTTACTGTATTTATTACATAAAACTCATCAACACAGGTGATCAGCTCTGTGGCGTGTCTGGGTCTGTGCCTTTATGCTAGCTTTTATGCTAGCCTTTATGCTAGCCGGTGCGCCCCTCATAATTAAGTTGCTGCTAGTTTGTGGCTGATGTCTTTCTACTTTTTCCGGATAATGATGTTGCTTTGTCACTGGAACGTAGTCTCTGATGGGTTGCATGTAAACTGACGCTTTTTTTTTTTAATCTACGAAGGTTTGAACTTTGAGAGAGTTTAAACAAGAGAGAAATGTGAGAAAATGTTAATGCCTGTGTGAGAAAAGTGTATAAAGTGTGTGGTGAGGGGTTTTACAGACAAGAAACAGAGAATAACTTTTGTGGATTTCGCCTATTGTGGGTTATTTTTAGAACATAACCCCCACGATAAAAAAGGGACCACTGTTTTACGAAGTTTTTGGCTGGTGCGACGTATAATCCAGAAAATAAAGTGATATAACTGGACAAAATGTTGTAGGAGTAACGACGTTTGGCTGCTCATCCAAGAGCGGCCAAACGTCGTCACTCCTACAACATTTTATTAGTTTTTTAAGTCGTTTGAGACAAATATTGCAATTTCAAAAGTCCAAATCATAACCTAACGACTCACGAGTGTCAGGAGCTATAACTACGCAGCAGAAAAAAGCCCAAAAACGTCTATTTATACCCACGCTGCAGATATTCACAGTGAGGAAGTCAAATTAGTCACTGGAAAACTGACTTGTCATGTTGCAATCTCCCCCCAAACGCACTTCCTTTACTACTCCTTTCTGGCCTCTCGTTCACACCTCTTTTTTGGTCCAAGGACACAGTAACCTTTGAGACTTGACAACTGTTGACATAACGTTCTGGTTTGATGCCAAAAAAAACAGCAGATAAGTGAGTGTTTCGACCCAAAATGGATATTTAAAAAAAAGCTGGTGTAGGAGTGGACTGTGTAAACGTTTGGCGGTGTTGTTTGCAGTTGGGAGAGGACATTTCGCCCTGTGTTCGGTCTCCCGGGGAGCGAGGGAGCGAGGGAGCGCTGGGTGGCTCTTGGTTTCGGGCTGTGGACCAATAGACTCTGGTTCGTTCTGTCTCCGAGCGGATTTGTTTTCATTTCTTCTTTCCCTCTCGTCTTTAACACGGTTTACCACAACCATAGCCTTCAGCGTAACCCTAAAACCCGCTCGGAAAGCAGCAGAGCAAATGAAATAAAACATGGGTAGTTATTGTAACCTATAGTGCGGTTTGTGCATACAGAGGAATATTGTATTTCTGAGGCCAGTGCGTAAAGGATGTGATTTTAGAGTTGGAGTGAACTTTTAAACTTTAATTTGGAGTAATTCTTTGGTGAAAAGCAAAGAGAGAGCCATAGCTTAAAGGTCCTTTATTGCACAAAAATTGACTCTTTTGAGCTTTAAGTCATGTTCTAATGCTGTTATCTCCTCAAAAACAGACCTGGAGTTGTGTTTTGTGTCACTCACTTTTTATTATTAGCTCAAAATGCTCTGTTCCACCTTGTGATGTCATGAAGTGGTAGTTTTCAAGTTAGCATCTGCCTTTTACCTTTAGTTCAATAGTAGTTTGGCAATTCCAAGGCTAAAAATCATCCAAATGATTCTAGAAATGAAGGTGTGTGGAGTTTAAAAACACAGTGGAGCACTTCCTGTATCACCACATGATGACATCACAAGGTGGAACGGAGTGTTTTCTGTTTGAGAGAAGAACCCAGCGTAAATCTGCAGGTTTGTTTGTGTGTTAAACGTGTGATTGAAACAAAAAAACACAACTCTAGGTCCTTTAAAAACTGTGATCCAGTAACTGCAAATTAGTGACTTACCTCACAACAAGAAGGTCCCTGGTTCTATTCCCAAATGGGGCCTGTCTTGTCTTTATTAATTAAGAAAATGTATGTTCGCATGACGATCTCTAGCACAGCGCCCTCAAGCTCACTGTTAGCGTCACTACTTCCTGTTAGCGTCACTACTTCCTGTTAGCGTCACTACTTCCTGTTAGCGTCACTACTTCCTGTCCAGTTTTATCTCTTTGAAGTTTTTACCAAGCCACAATAAAATGAATAAATCTTTAAACATGAGGCAGTGGCACTTCTGATATTAGAAAGAGACATATTTGTGTCTCAATGCTAATGCTAATGCTAATTTTGAGGCATAATAAATATTAAAACAACACCACAGATTGAAGTATTCTACATTTAAAAATAAGTAGTAGTAGTAGTAGAGCTAGCTAACGTGCTTCTGTGCACAGAGCATGGATCTATTCAAATAAGTGGATAGTGTATTACTAGTTTAGAGCTGTGTCGAGTTGGACTAGTGGTCGTTCATTGCTACTACAACGAGAAAACCCCTCCTACCCAGAAAGGATTTTACTCATAGAGCGAAATGTGATCACAAACTGCTCGTGTTCGGGTTATAAAGCACCGGATTACAAGGCGCTATATCAATGATGGGTCTATTTCAAACATAAGGCACCGGATTATAAAACACACTGAACACTGTGGGCGACGTCACACTCGTCCACTTCTTTATACAGTCTATGGCGCATTAAGCGAAACAAAACATCAGGTAACGGCATCAAACATGTCTGGATCCCTCATTATCCGGATCAGTCTCGTCGCTGTTACTTAGCTGTTCAATCGGTTTGGCTTTATACATAATACATAAGGTGCACCGGATTATAAAGCGCACTGTCAATTTTTTAGGATTTTAAGTGTGTCTTATAGCTCAAAAAATACTGTATTTTCAGATCATAAACTTTTTTTCAGCTCAAAAACTGTCTGTTGTCTTAAAAAACACCTAGTCGTTAGCTTCGACTGCGCTCTGTGTCGCTCTAGCTAATCTCACGCTCTGATTGGTTAGAGCGGTCACATGGTACGACATGAACGAGCGTGTGAGCGATGTGAAGGTTTAGAACATGGGTCAGAAGCTCCTGGAGGCACAAACATTATCATTTATAATTTATTTATTATTCTCTTGCCTCCTTCGCTGTGGCTCTGGTCTCGTCGCTCAAAGTCTCGTGGGGAGTAGCTCGACTGCACATGGTCCATGGGGAGGACCGGATGTACGTAGCCGCTAAAGCTAAACTCACGACATGCACCATTAAGCACGGCCCACTGACTTCAGGGGGCGGCCATGTTTAGACCCCGGGGCTTGGCACAGAGCCCATAATGTCACAAATACTTCTGTAAATCTGCATCTGCTTGTCCCATAATATGACATTAAACTTGTAAAACTTGCATTAGTTCAGCTACAGATTTTTTGTTCATGCTTTCAACTGTGGGCCCGCCTCTCCACATACCCGATCTGTGGCTTGTTTCCATGGAGACAGCTGCGTCCTGACCTCGCCTGTCCTGCAGCTGACCCACTGTCCCGTGTTTGACATGAGAGTTTACACAGACGGACGTAAGGTGCAACTACGAGGAGGTGAACTTAACACAGCCAGAACGATGCAATATGTCGATTTTGCATAAAAATAACATTAAAAACCCTTCTGTTTTCTTTCTTTTTTTTTTTTTTTATAAGAGTCAGTGCCAAGAACCACATCAAGCAGTCGTATTTATTTTTGGACAGCTCGGGTCATTTAGTAACCCAGTTAAAATGTGAACCACAGACTGCAAAACACGACTGTTTATTCAGACGCGAGCAGTAAGACGAGGGCGAGATTCATTTAAAGTACTTTAGAGAATAAGAAAGACGTTAAAATCACAATACGACAAGTCAAAACACAAATAATCACCATCAAATTAAGATTCAAAGAGAAAAAGTAGGCGTAGTAGTCTTCATGATTCCTGATTTTCTTCGCAATCTCTGAGACGACTACTTTACACTTGCACACAGGGCCGGTCCCAGCTTTTCAGGGGCCCTAAGCTGAGTTTGTCTCTGGGGCCCCTCCTGGCTCAGCTCTTGGTGATTCACATTTGACACATTCTGACTCTGCTCTCGTCACTTTCACCAGTTGTTTCTGTGTTTTTAGGACGAACATCAGACTGAAAACATCCAGAACGTCACAAATACTGAACTATAGTCACAAGAACAGAACAAACATATGAGGAGGGCAAGATTTTTGACATTTTAGACATTTTTTTTTTGTTTCTGGTGGATTTTAAGGTGTTCCAGTTGGCGACAGTGGGTTAAATTTACATTATAAAGGTCCTAAACTCATAGCTGCCCTCACCTCTGCCCGACTCAAACACAAACGTCGCAGCAGCAGATATTTTGCGACTATAAATGTAAAACAAATGTAATAGTTTTAGATGGATATTTAGGCAGCTGTAAATACACAAGCCCTGTGTCCAATAAAAAGTGATATTATATTATTTTCAATATAAATGGGTCTTGGGGGCCCCCTGCTGGCCTCAGGACTCTAAACAGCTGCTTAATCTGCTTAAAGGCTGAACCGGCCCTGCTTATACTTGAGTAATATTACCTTGAAGTACATTTTTTGGCTACTCTACCCACTTCTTGACAGCACAAGGGAACATTCAGGTCCAATCGCATTTTTCCTTTTAGCTTGTCTCAAAAACTAACAATCCAAATCAAAACAAAAGCCCAAAACTTAAACAGAATGTGACAGGCCTGCGTGAAAGTGTGCGCCCACAGCGTCCAGCAGAACGTCTGAGGCTGTGCTCTGGGCTCGTCGTGTTTGTGATGATGGAGTAAGAGTCGTTTTCTTCTCACCAAAGTCGTGATTGATGATATATGTGTGAGCTTTGCCGCGGTATCCAAAGCTTGTTTTTGGTTACACCCTTGAACAATAAGCCTCCTCCTCACTTCAGAGAACGAGAACGTCCACGAGCATCTGGAGAGTTTTCAGCGTTTTCTAAGTATAAGTTGGGTTGGTGGGATGGTACCTGTGGTTAATATTTATCATAGTTTTTCATCAGTTAAGTGACAGTTTGTGGAAAGTTGCTAAATACAGGAAGTAGCAGTAAAACGATGTCGAAAACACCAAAAAATTCAACCGAAATGCAGTTTTTTGGAAGGAATTTTGTAGCAGTGTAACCTTTAACAAAATATAAGTATTGTTATGTATTTCTGCTTATTTATTGTGCAGTTTAACCAACTTCTAGACCTTGTTAAATCAGCCATACTGAGCTTGTGTCTCTATAGTTCTCTTCCCTGACACTTGTGGATTGTTATATTATAATTTACACATTTTAAATCACAATATTCATGTAAAACGACGTAATAAAAGAAACAAATCCGCTCACTTCTGCGTTAGAAAACTGCAGTGTCCAATAGGAGCTGACATCGCCATAAAAGTCATCGTAACAAAGAGCCGTGGAGCTGTTGGCGCCCCCTATGGACAGCTACACATCATATAATTTGCACCAAAATGACTACGAGAATCCATCGATTAAGAAAATAAAACTCGAGAACCAAGTGCTTATGTCACAGTGGGCGTGTGCAAAATGGCGTCTTGAAAATGAGCGATTAAAGATTACACAAACATGCACGAATCTCTCCAAAAACGACATCGAGAAGGTAAAAGAGAAACTATAAACGCTCTGAAAAGTCCATTTTACAGAGCATTTCTGCTTTAACATGATGGTTGCTATTGGTAACAGTCATGAAATTACCTCCACGTATGTCCAACCCAGCTTCTCTAGTTTATATAAATGGACATAGCTAACCTGCTAGCTGCTACTCTGGCTCCAATTCACATTTTATTGAAAAACTGTGGCCCCTCTCTGTAACTGCTGCTGTCAGACTCGTCATTTTGGTCTTAAATATTCATATTAACCCTCTACATGATCCTTTTATTTCACTATTGTGTCTGTAAATCAATCTTCTTTCCCTGAGGTTAGCAACAGGTTTGATTGACAGCGTTGCTATGGGCCCCGCTCCCTGCTAAACCAGCAAAGTGGGCAGGAACAGACGTTACCTACAACATCCTCGCTCCTGATTGGCTCTTTGGTTGCTATGATACTCATTTAGTCCACTTCTTTACACAGACTATGGCCCAACCAGGAACTAAAATGATAAACTTCACCAAACTTGAAAAAATGAGGCGAGATTACAGTAAAATCTTCGATATAAGAGGGTTTACTCGCACAGACATGGCTCACAGATGTGGAGCCGACAAGTGCGTACAAACGAAACACGTAAAAGAAGAGAAAAAACCCAAGAGAAAAAAGATGGGGAACAACAGGTTTCTTGTAAATAGGCTGCACTCACAGTTCTTCAGCTCGGGCCAAGCCACAACCGAATCCAAATGTGAACCGCTTAAAGGCGCAGTGTGTAACCTTTCTGGGTTTGATTTCTTTCTTTCTTATTTTTTAAAGCACTTCCAATGACTCTGTACAAACTGTGGTCGACTGGAATCAAACCCACACTGTCAATCGTCATCATCTTTTTAAAATTCATTTATTTTTAGTTATTTATTTAATTTAAGACAGATATAACATGGTTTGTAGACGTAACAGTTATTTATAATTATATGTATTGTGATATTTCTGTGTTTTTGGATGAATTAAAGTGGAAACGGCAGAGGAGAGCGCTAGAACTTGTAATTTGTAAGTGAGAAAAGAAGATATAGTCAATGTAAATGTGGGAAAAATTAATAAATACAACAAAAAAAAACCCCAGAAAAACTCTCATTATCTTATCCACAATGGAATATTTATCTTATTCAGCCCCACCCAGTCTTGCCGAACCGAACTTTCTTTGCGTTCTTCCATTTAAGAGGGAATTCTTTTCTTTCCAGTGGAGAATTCGGGAAAAGTTTCGCCTCAAAAATCTGATATAAAGTGGTTTAATTTGTGTGAAGTGCTCTGTGTTCATGTGGCCAACGAGTCAACACTGCCCCCTGTGTCTGGGAGGCTTTAAAACACCAGCTCCAAACAAAATATTACAACCCAAACGACGATGGCGACGCCCACGACAACGCCCACGGCAACGCCCACGGCAACGCCCACGACAACGCCCACGACAACGCCCAAAATAAGGTCAACAGGTCATATTTTTCGCCATGGACATTTTCATTGCTTGTGAATAACATACTTCTCCGCAGATCTGAGCTGTAACTTGAGCCGGTGGTGCTACTTGCTTCTTGTCTCCATGAAAATAGAAAAGTTTAAGGTTCTACGCAAAGCAATAACATCTCCATGGAGACAAGCAGATGGCAAAGTTACACAGTGTCCCTTTAAATGTCACTTTTGAGCAAATCCATAGTGGAAGAGTTTGATTTTTATCACGTTCCTCTGCTCCTAAAACATGATGTAATGTTGCACCAGCCTGGTTAAAGCTGTTACTGATTCACCCGAGTCACGTGACCTGCTCCTCTTATCTACAGCCTGTGCTTCAAGTGTGAGCAAAAATAGAAAATACTACGAACCAGGTCTTTACACAAGTGGGTGGACCAGAGCAGTGAACCCGGCAGCTTATTATTACATGAACTGAAGGGAGTAAGAACTACCTCTAAATATAAAACTACAGGGAACTGGAGTTTTGCTGTAGCTGGGCCCAGACTCTGGAAAACTATAACACGGTTTTACAGCGTATGAACCTGCATTGTGTTCTGCGTCCTGATTGGCTGAGGGACTGTAGACCATTGTGTTCTGTGTCCTGATTGGCTGAGGGACTGTAGACCATTGTGTTCTGCGTCCTGATTGGCTGAGGGACTGTAGACCATTGTCCATCAGTCTCCTCCGTGTCTCCTGTACAGTACAGAATGTGTCAGACAAATTTACATAAATGTTGGATCAGTGTGACTCTGAAGTGCTGTATGTTTGCAAGTTTTCTCCCCGACAAAACCCACAATGTCGATGAAACGTTCTGCACCGACAAAGGCACCGACGAAGGTTTGAACTTTGTGTTTAAACAAGAGAGAAATGTGAGAAAATGTTAATGCCTGTGTGAGAAAAGTGTATAAAGTGTGTGGTGAGGGGTTTTACAGACAAGAAACATAGAGAATAATTGTACAAAATAAAGCTGATACTTCAGATTAGTCTATTGCAGGCTATTTTTAGAATATACAGAAGGGACC
Organism: Periophthalmus modestus; assembly: GCA_019594935.1. Taxonomy (NCBI): domain Eukaryota; kingdom Metazoa; phylum Chordata; class Actinopteri; order Gobiiformes; family Gobiidae; genus Periophthalmus; species Periophthalmus modestus. The sequence continues at coordinate 1,531,329 of JAIEZT010000054.1, forward strand.
ACTGTATATATAAATGGACATAGCTAACCTGCTACACTCCAATTCACTTTACATTGAAAAACTGTGTCTCTCTCTCTGTCCCTGCTGCTGTCAGACTCATTTTGGTCTTAAATGTTCATATTAACCCTCTACATGATTCTGGGTTTTTTACTATTGTGTCTGTAAATCAAGATATGAACATTGATAACAGACAAATCAGGCGCCTTCTTTCCCCGAGGTCGCTCCCGCTAGCGTTAGCAACAGGTTTGATTGACAGCGTTGCTAAGGGAAGAGGCGTTATCTTCAACAGCCTCGCTCCAGTTTGGCTCTTTTTGCAAATTCGCTGCTATAACTGCTAGCCTTGATAGTTTATAGCTCAAAAAGTGAACTATCTTCCTCATTTTCTAATCTGTAACATGGAACAATAAGTAAATGTGTAACTACGGCCCATTTCGGTGGATGTACAAACCCAAACTTCTCCATGTTTGCTTCTGTTGTGCGTCTGATCGAGAGGAAGAGTCATGTTCTTTTTCTCTCTGGTTAAAGCTGGCTGAGCAAACCCACACACAGAGATATGTACAAGCATGGTGTTATTGTCAACATGTGCGGTGTCAGGGTCAGGACCTCCCACACAACTGCCGAGCCGTCACTTTCACACAACACACACACACACGCAGGGATGCAGTGTCTTACGGGGACAGTGTTACCTCCTGTTGGTTTGGAAGAGCTTATCCTAGGCCTTGAAGAAGATGTAGTCATATTTTTCACATGCAGTACATACATGTTTTATGTTTTACTGGCTCATTGTAAAGCAAAATATTCATCTTAAAGGGCTTGCATGTGTTTTTTTCCCATGTAGTTGAGTAAAATGTTAGATACGAGGTAAGATGTCGTCTACCTGCTCGGCTAAAACAGTTTTTTGCTTTGTATTTTGTGCCAACATTTGTCTGGAGCTCGTCTACGATCGCCAGGCACCTACTGATCTAAAGTGATCTCCTGAATCGTTTCTTAATCACAGTTTTGAGGATTCAGGTTCGTTCTTTACCCTCCACATAAGCCCCGCCTTCGTGCTGCGCTCACCTGTCCCGTCTCGGAGGAATCTGTCCAGAAAGGCGTCTTACAGTGAGAGTAAAGGCTCATTGGAGGTCTATTTCTGGAGTTATTCCTCGCCTGAACACTCCTGGATACTTCAAATATCAGACGGATTACGGTGGATCCAGCCTGTGTCGCCTGGTATCCTACTGGGGGCGCCGCTGTACAACTGTCTAGCCAAACGCCGCAGTGTAGATTCTGATATAAAGCGTGTAAAGTCGTCTATGTTCATGTGGCCAAGAAGTCAATGGATTTGGGATGCTTCCAATCACTGCACCATGGCTCCTAATGGCCATCTTCACTTCGCAGAAACTGGATTTCATGTCGCTCACAAGACATGGCTCCAACCCGATGAGTCTTCCCCATTTTCTGAACTTTTACCACCTCTGTCTGAGATCTAGTTGGATTACGGCAGAGGTGAGGGGCTAGCAACAGCGTACAAATCCAGCTACATCTGTCGGCAGGTTCTGATGGACTCGTTTTGGAGTTTTGAGACTTTCCTCTTAGCCTTGACACTCCAGTCTTTTGCCGTCTTCCAAAGTTCTTTCAAGATTTATTCAGGACTTCACAGATCACAGGCCTGTTACTGCACCAGGTTTTGATCTGCGATTTTAATAGTTCTGTCTGTTGTGAATCCAGACCTTTGGTGAAACTTTTAAAACTTGATCGAGTCGTTGAACTTAACCCAGTTGGTGTCAGGCTCAAGGACTCACCCTGAACTTGCTGTTGTCCTTCGGTCCTGATGTAAATCCGATGGAGATTTGTGAAACTTTTAACGTTTCTTCAGAGTGCGGTTAGCCCTTGTGTTCCAGCCCAGAGCACACACATGAACTCTGTGACTGCCTCTTTGTTTTCTGGACCGTTAAGCGCATCTGAAACTATAAATGGAGATGATTGGCAGAACAACACACACAACAAGCGCCATAAACCTCAGAGGCTTTTTACTACTTTGAAGTCTCTTGTAAATCCGTGTAATGCAAATGTTGCTGCGCTCATTTACACTCTGTGAAAACTTGTTCTCATTCTTTAGGGATGAAGTCTCTGCTCTTAGACTGACACTGCCCCCTGGTGTGGACCATGTAGCTTCAACAGTCTGAAGTTCAGTCTTTGAATGTCTTGAGCCGGTGTCTCTAAAGCTTTGTGACCTATAGATATTATTCCATGTCTGTTTGTGTAATCCCTCAGTCGTCAAGGTCTGATCCACAGAAAAAAGCCAAAGTAAAATCTGTCAACTGGACAAAAAGTTGTAGGAGTGAAGACGTTTGGCTGCTCATCCAAACCGAATCTTCAGTTCTGGTCAGATCACTGCTGGACACTGCCTTAAGGCCTAACGACACTTGCAAACATCTTTGTTTACAGTGGTCCCTATTGTCGGATGCTATCGCCGCCGATAGACTCGCGGTTGTGGACTTCCATCACCGTAACTCCGCAACCAATCGTGCTTCATGTAAATTCAAACTGCGTCTCAAAGCAGAGGCATGAGGCTCTTTAAATATGTTACTGTCGTTACGGTAATGTGCTCACGTCGCCCTTGAAGACGACCAATCAGAGCACAGGAGTCGCCAGGATTCTCCCAGTCAGTTATTTGATGCATCAAATGAAAAAGAAGGATAGATAGAAGTGTAAAATAGAGGAAGTTGTGTGAAAAAAGGCAGTACATGATTTTTATGGCTAAAAAAAGAAAAAAAAAGTCTAGGCGAGATATAATGGTCTATAATGTGCTCGGTCTTTAAAGGGTTAATGGCTGTTCTCTTTGTTTCCTTTGTTTGCTTTGGGTCTGAGGATGGAGTTATAGATTGAGGGCAGGTGATGTACAAGGCCCGATTCCTGTTCAAGGAAGGATTGACTTTCCTAACAAAAAGAGCCTCTTCACCTCTCCTCTCAAACCATTTCTTTTCTCAGTTTCAGTGTCGTTAGCGCCTCCTTCAGGCAGATATAAGACAGTGTCCAGCAGGAATCTGACCAGAACTGAAGAAGTGACTTGAACAAGCAGCCAGACGTCTTCACTATTACAACTTTTTGTCCAGTCATTTGTTTAGCGACGTTTTTGGTTCCATTGGACCTTAAAACGTCGTCCTAATGTCGTAAACTTATCTCTGACGTCTTTTTATTTAGCCCTGAAACATGCTGTTGTCTTTCTAACTTTAGCCCCATCTGAAAGTTCCTCATTTTGTCAAAGGTTTTGTTTGCAGCTCTTTCAGTCAAAATACACTGCCTGGCCCAAAAAAAAAAAGTCGCCACCTGGATTTAACTAAGCAAATAGGTACGAGTCTCCTGTTGTTGATTATCTTTCAGCTGCAACACGTTATTTAACCCCAACTCGTCCAATGAGTCGCTTTTCATTTCTTAAACAAACACGTGGAAAGACACATCCACATGATCATAAAAAGATGTTAGTCTGTTGGAGAAGAGTCAAATCATCGGCATCAAGCAGAGAAAACATCTAAGGAGAAGCAGAAACGACTAAAATGGGTTAAGAACTGTCCAACGCTTTTTTAAAAACTGGAAGAACAGTGGGGACCCATCCACTGCAAATCAACGAAAAATTAATCCAACACTGAACGGGATGTTGCAGAAGCGAAATCGAACAAACAAATCCAAGCTAAAGGTGGAAAACCAAATATTAGAGTCTGTATCTGCGTCTAATTACAAACCAATAATCAGGAAGTGCGTCAGTGCGTTAGCCGTTGCTAGTTGTTGTAATCTTTGGCAAAACTCTGTCCGCAGTTGTGAAAACCGCTTGTAAACTCGTTGCAACTCAAAGTGCTACCCACAGTATTGATTTTGAACAACTTATTAATAGAAATGGGTCTTTTGACTTCCTGTGCAAAGGCCTCACGTGTTTTCAGCGGCGTTTGACAACAACAAAATGCAAATCGGCCACTGGTTTTAGCTTCAGCTGTGACTCAAGAGCAATTTAAAACGATTCAGGAAAGTGTTCAGTTTCATTGTATTTATGCAGTTTGCTTTCAGTTTCAACACTTTCCAAATCTGTGTCGTTTTGATCGTGGTTTTAGTCGTGAAGAAGAGTCTGGATCTGCATCTGGAGACGTCAGAGTCCCCACATGGCTCTGTAAACACGCACACACACACACGCCTCGAGTTCGGCCCACGCACTTTCACTGCCGACCCCTTTCATCCAGCTAAAAACATCCAGGAGGAGACAGCCGCCAAATTGGCTTGTTTCTCATGTCACCGAACCAGGGGCTGAGCTGGTGAACCACATCAGGACTCGGAGTTTATCAGAGACGAGAGAGAAAAGAGGAAAGAGTCGAGATCAGAGGAATCAACATCACGTCTGCAGCAAAACCACAAAACAAATGTCACTTCCAGGACATGAGTGAAGACGCGAAACCACCGACGCACAGACGAAAACAAAGATCACACCGAGAGTTTCACATGCACTTCTGTTTACTTAAAGCTGCACTATGTCACTTTTATCTTTATGGCATCGAGATGGTTTCTGCTCTGAATGTTCCTCAGTGACATATATGTGTCTCCATGGAGACGAGCAGGTGACGGGTTAGAGGTGACTCCACTCACAGAGTGCATGCTGGGAAGAGCTTCTCACTGGTGTTTGTGTTTTATGAAAGATGCACTGTGTAACTTTTCTCTTTGTCTCCATAGAGATGTCACTGCTTTGCCTAGAATGTTCCACAGTATGAGATTAAACTTCTCTGTCTCCATGGAAACAAGCCTGTGAACTAGGCTGAGACACAGGTAAAAATGTAGGTTTTTCAAACATTTGAAGGTAAATGAAGTACATCTCCATGGAGACAGGCAGGTGAGGTACAGCCAGCGGAAAAGTTACATAGTGTAAACAACATGTAAACATGTAAACAACATATAAACAACATGGAAACACCATGTGAACATGTCAAACTGATCTTTCAGTGAGAGCACTGTATCTCATTTCATTTTCATTTCATTCATCACAAAAACTCTGGACACGAGGCCGAGTTGTTTATTTTGTCCTTTGTGCCTGTGGTTCTCGAGACGATGAGACAGTCACAAAACAGACTCATGAGTCACTCTTTTGTGTTTCAAAGCTGAATTCCTGTCGTCTTGAACCTAAAATGCCTCTTTCAGATCTGAATCATCACCCCCTAAACCACAGACACTGTGCTAGTGCAGCCTCTGCAGCTCAGAGAGTGAAGGCTCTGAACATGAGGCAGGGCCTGACAGTGACAAAAAGCAGTTATAAAAGCACACATACATATATATATATATATATGTGTGTCATATTTAAAAATACATATATGTGTGTTTGTATATATGTATGTGTGTATATGTATATGTGTCTATATGTATGTGTGTATATGTATATGTGTATATATGTATGTGTGTATATGTATGTGTGTATATATGTCCTTTATCTGCCGGTTGAGGCTCTGTTTCTCTTTAGCTCCTGTGATGATTGTAGACTGATTTATTCCTGCTGTTTGTGACTCTGCAGACGACACGCGGCTCATTTAAAGAGTCAGTTTCTGTTTTGTTTTAAAGAGTAAAAACTCTTCACGTCTGACCACAGAGTCGTGTCAGACACAGGTTTATATCTGTGTGTCACTGCTGCACCCGTCCCACCTGTGTCCACACAGTAACACGCCCGTCCCACCTGTGTCCACGGAGTAACACGCCCGTCCCACCTGTGTCCCCGGAGTAACACGCCCATCCCACCTGTGTCCCCACAGTAACACGCCCGTCCCACCTGTGTCCCCACAGTAACACGCCCGTCCCACCTGTGTCCCCACAGTAACACGCCCGTCCCACCTGTGTCCCCCGAGTAACACGGTGTCCAGTAACACACGCCCGTCCCACCTGTGTCCACGGAGTAACACGCCCGTCCCACCTGTGTCCCGGAGTAAACACGCCCGTCCCACCTGTGTCCCCGGAGTAACACGCCCGTCCCACCTGTGTCCCCACAGTAACACGCCCGTCCCACCTGTGTCCCCGGAGTAACACGCCCGTCCCACCTGTGTCCCCGGAGTAACACGCCCGTCCCACTGTGTGTCCCCACAGTAACACGCCCGTCCCACCTGTGTCCCCGGAGTAACACGCCCGTCCCACCTGTGTCCCGGAGTAACACGCCCGTCCCGCCTGTGTCCACGGAGTAACACGCCCGTCCCACCTGTGTCCACGGAGTAACACGCCCATCCCACCTGTGTCCCCACAGTAACACGCCCGTCCCACCTGTGTCCCCACAGTAACACGCCCGTCCCACCTGTGTCCCCACAGTAACACGCCCGTCCCACCTGTGTCCCACGGAGTAACACGCCCATCCCACCTGTGTCCCCACAGTAACACCCGTCCCCCACCTGTGTCCCCACAGTAACACGCCCGTCCCCACCTGTGTCCCCGGAGTAACACGCCCGTCCCACCTGTGTCCACGGAGTAACACGCCCGTCCCACCTGTGTCCCCACGGAGTAACACGCCCGTCCCCACCTGTGTCCCCGGAGTAACACGCCCGTCCCACCTGTGTCCCCGGAGTAACACACGCCCGTCCCACCTGTGTCCCCGGAACACGTAACACGCCCGTCCCCCGTCCCCTGTGTCCCCGGAGAGTAACACGCCCGTCCCCCTGTGTCCCCGCAGTAACACGCCCGTCCCCACCTGTGTCCCCGCAGTAACACGCCCGTCCCACCCGTGTCCCCCCCGGAGTAACACGCCCGTCCCACCTGTGTCCACGGAGTAACACGCCCGTCCCACCTGTGTCCACGGAGTAACACGCCCGTCCCACCTGTGTCCACGGAGTAACACGCCCGTCCCACCTGTGTCCCCGGAGTAACACGCCCGTCCCACCTGTGTCCCAGAGTAACACGCCCGTCCCACCTGTGTCCCCGGAGTAACACGCCCGTCCCACCTGTGTCCCCCGGAGTAACACGCCCGTCCCACCTGTGTCCCCGGAGTAACACGCCCGTCCCACCTGTGTCCCCGGAGTAACACGCCCGTCCCCACCTGTGTCCACGGAGTAGTACACACCCCGTCCCACCTGTGTCCCCGGAGTAACACGCCCGTCCCACCTGTGTCCCCGGAGTAACACGCCCGTCCCACCTGTGTCCCCGGAGTAACACGCCCGTCCCACCTGTGTCCCCGGAGTAACACGCCCGTCCCACCTGTGTCCCACGGAGTAACACGCCCGTCCCACCTGTGTCCCCGCAGTAACACGCCCGTCCCACCTGTGTCCCCGCAGTAACACGCCCGTCCCACCTGTGTCCACGCAGTAACAACACCCGTCCCACCTGTGTCCCCGGAGTAACACGCCCGTCCCACCTGTGTCCACGGAGTAACACGCCCGTCCCGCCTGTGTCCCTGGAGTAACACGCCCGTCCCCACCTGTGTCCCCGCAGTAAACACGCCCGTCCCACCTGTGTCCCCGCAGTAACACGCCCGTCCCACCTGTGTCCCCGGAGTAACACGCCCGTCCCACCTGTGTCCCCGGAGTAACACGTCCCGTCCCACCTGTGTCCCCGCAGTAACACGCCCGTCTTCTGAGGGACGATCAGGACGTGTGTTTAACTCCTGCTTCCTCCACAAACTCCATCGGTTGATTATTAGCTCTAATTAAACAGGACGTGGGTTAAAGTCTGACAGCTGCTCTCAGGAGGAAACTCACAGATCAGGATCGTTCTTAACGAGGACGAAATGTTTGCTCAGTTTTATGGTGTTGTATCAGTGTAATTATAGTGTCATTTATCCTCCTTATCTGTGTGTGTGTGTCAGAGCTAAGTGTCCTCACAAACACACACACTTCAGCTGGGTTTACACATAAAGACGGTGCACATTTTATCTCTTTACGGTGGTACTTTTGACTTTTACTTCACTACATTTGAGAGCAGTATCTGTACTTTCTACTGCATAGCATTTTTGAACAGGACTGAAAAGTAAAAAGTACTTTTCATATGATTTATTTATGTTATTTTACCATGTTCCTGGTCAAATTCTGACTAAAGTTTTCGAGCTTCTTCAGCTTTGAGCAAAACACAAATAAACGCAAAATTTAAAAAAAAAAGTCTCATTTTAAATCAATATCTCTGCATTTACACTTCAACAAACGAGCAAAACTTGTGAAATACTTTTACTTTTTACTCTGAAAGTGCATTTTTAAACAGGTATTTAGGTACTTTTCCTTGAGTACTTTCACCACCACCACTTACATTAGATATGAACCTATTTTAATGGTTTTAAACTTAAATTTTCTTCTTCTAAACAGTCCAAGATTGCACATTTTTCTAAATAAAAACCTGACTGTGGCCTGGCTCGTTTAAATCAACAGTTTTTACTCTCAGTGTAGTACAAGTTTAGCTCTTTTAGCGCTAGTTTATCTAGTTTAAACAAAGCCTGAAAACTCTGAAAACGACTTGAACAAAAATCTAAAACTTCACATATATTTGTAAAAACAGAACCGACGCACGTCTCTGAAACAGGATCCACGTTTCCATCCTTGTTTTTACTTCCTGTTTCCGACACTCTCTGTTTTGTGCTTGTCTGAATCTGCTGCAGTGCATTGTGGGTAGACATGTCCACAGAAGTCATAATAGTGTCGTGAGGAGGAGCTTTATCAAATCTTTATAGAGTTTGATAAATAATCTCGGGTCATTATGATAAGAACGAAATGACACAGAGTTTTATTCAACGAAATCATAAACACGACGAACAGAGAAAAGAAATGAAGCAAAAACTCCAAACTGAAGTATTTTTTCACTGTCTGGACGCCTCTGTAAAACTTCAAAATGCTCGTGTGTCTCTAAAGTTTTCATCTCTGACACCTGTGCATCATTCTGTTACAATTTACACATTTTAAATCACAATATTCATCTAAAATGACTCAGTAAAAGAAGCACAGCAGCTGATTTCAAGCCGATTTTTAAAAACGTCACAACAAAAGCTGTTCAGATGTCGGCGCCCCCTGGACAGCTGCAACACTAGAGCAGCGAATTTTTCTTTCATTGCTGAAAAATGAGGAAACGAACGAGGCTGAAATCCACATCAGATTAAGAAAATAAAACTGGAGAAGGAAGTGCAGACGTCACAGTGGATATGTCACCATCACGAGAGAGGAGAGAGAGAGACGAGAGAGGAGACGAGAGAGGAGACGAGAGAGATGAGACGAGACGAGAGAGGAGACACGAGAGACGAGAGAGGAGACGAGGAGAGACGAAAGAGGAGACAAAAGAGAGAGACGAGAAAGAGATGAGGAGGAGACAAAAAAGGAAGGAGAGGAGAATGAGACGAGAGAGGAGACGAGAGAGAGAGAGGAGAGAAAGAGGAGACGAGGAGAGGAGACGAGAGAGGAGACGTGAACAAGGAGACAAGAGACGAGGACGAGGAGACGAGAACAAGGAGATGAGGACGAGGAGACAAGAGTTGAGACGAGAGGAGACAAGAGACGAGGAGACGAGAGAGGAGACGAGGAGACGAGAGTGAGCAACAGTGAGTGTGTCACAGTGGGCGTGGCACAGTGGGCGTGTCACAGTGGGCGTGGCACAGTGGGCGTGGCACAGGTGGAGGTTAAACGGGGGTAAATCGACAAAATGGCATCTTGAAAATAGTGGATTAAAGATTAAACTCAAACATGAATCAGTTTAGTCCTAGTTTAGTCCCAGTTTAGTCCCGGTTTAGTCCCGGTTTAGTCCCTGTTTAGTCAGGGATTAGTCCGAGTTTAGCCTTGGTCTAGTCCCAGTTTAGTCCCAGTTTAGTCCCAGTTTAGTCCCAGTTTAGACCCAGTTTAGTCCCAGTTTAGTCCCAGTTTAGTCCCAGTTTAGACCCAGTTTAGACCCAGTTTAGTCCCAGTTTAGTCCTAGTTTAGTCCCAGTTTAGTCCCGGTTTAGTCCCAGGTTTAGACCCAGTTTTAGTCCCAGATTAGTCCCCAGTTTAGCCTTGGTCTAGTCCCAGTTTAGTCCCAGTTTAGTCCCAGTTTAGTCCCAGTTTAGACCCAGTTTAGTCCCAGTTTAGTCCCAGTTTAGTCCCAGTTTAGACCCAGTTTAGTCCCAGTTTAGTCCCAGTTTAGTCCCAGTTTAGTCCCAGTTTAGTCCCAGTTTAGTCCCAGTTTAGTCCCAGTTTAGTCCCAGTTTAGTCCCAGTTTAGTCCCAGTTTAGTCCCAGTTTAGTCCAGTTTAGTCCCAGTTTAGTCCCCAGTTTAGTCCCAGTTTAGTCCCCGTTTTAGTCCCAGTTTAGTCCCAGTTTAGTCCCAGTTTAGTCCCAGTTTAGTCCCAGTTTAGTCCCAGTTTAGTCCCAGTTTAGTCCCAGTTTAGTCCCAGTTTAGTCCCAGTTTAGTCCCAGTTTAGTCCCAGTTTAGACCCAGTTTAGTCCCAGTTTAGTCCCAGTTTAGTCCCCTTTGAACGGCTCTTTGGAATGAAAGGCTCCAAAAGATTCGAGTCCCATAAAAGAGCCGAAAGCCCCAGTCACTAGAACATGAGTGAGAGGATTTATCCTGCAGGAGCCGCTGGATTTTGGTCGTTATCTTCCCCGTCCTCCGTCTGTTTGTGCTAGCTTAGCGCTATCTCTGAGCTCAGCTGCTGGAGAGTGTGTTCAGTCTGACTTTTACACTTGATAAAACGAGAAGGCCTCCATTATCACCGAGGCAGAACCCACACAGATTTAGCCACAAGACACGCCCACTTTTCTGTAAACGCCACTCGGAGCCGCGACCACAGCCACACTCAACTTTAGACCGTACTTTTAGCACACTTACCCACAACTTACACTATTTTCTGATCTGTGTTATAATTTTGTCTCCTCATCACAAACTGAAAACACTCTGTTCCACCTTGTGATGTCATCATGTGGCGATACAGGAAGTGCTTCAATGTGTTTTTAAACTCCACACACCTTCATTTCTAGAGTCATTTGGATCATTTCAGCCCCTGGAATTGCCAATTTCTACTGAATTAAAGGTAAAAAATACAGCTGGTAACTTAAAAACTACCACTTCATGACATCACAAGGTGGAACAGAGCGTTTTGAGCTTTGGAGATGTTACTCAAACATGTGTGAATGAAACAAAACACAACTCCAGGTCTGTTTTTGAGGAGATAACAACATTAGAACATGACTTAAACCTCAAAAGAGACAATTTTGTGTAATATGGGACCTTTAAAGATGCACTATGTAACTTTTTGTTAGGATTAGAGCTGCTGGTTTCCATGGAGATGTTATGGACGTGACTGGAGTGTCCCACAGTAGAGCAGTAAATGCAGTCATCTTGTTTTGTTTCACTTACAAAGGTTTTTATTGCTAAAATATCTTGAGAAACATGGATTTAAATGCTGTGCGGCGTCGCCTCTCCACAGATCTGACCTGTAACTTGACCTGGTTGTTTAAAGTTTGTCAGAAAGTTAGAAAAGTTCACTTATATTGGGCTAAATTTGTGAACAAAGTAATCCAAAATGAACCTGAGACATTGAGGACAAACTGTATTATAGAGAGAACATTTGGGTTTATGAAAGGAGGATTTTAACTGTAGGATCTGGCAACCCACAGTCAGCTCACAGCTTTGTACTAAAACACAGCTTCTAAATCAAGTAAATACTTTTGTAATTGAGAATAAATCAACATTATAATTGCTATTGGTAAAAACTATGCTCGATTTTAACAAGTTTAAACATTTGCGACGTTTAAGAAAAGTCCGAACAGGCTGGTGGATCGTGGAAGTAAAGAAGTTGAAGAGTCTGACGTCGCCCACAGCGTCTGGCTCCAGTCAAATGAAGCTCATCGAGGCTAGCGGTTATAGCGGCTAATTTGGAGGTGAGTTCCATATTAAGAATCCCGGATGTGAGTATCATAGCAACCAAAGAGCCAATCAGGAGCGAGGTTGTTGAAGGTAACGCCCCTTCCCGTCCGCACCACTGGTTTAGCAGGGAGTGAGCGCTTAAAAACCAGGCCCCGGGGTCTAAACATGGCCGCTCGTTGGAGTCACAGGGCCGTGCTCAATGGTGCATGTCGTGACTTTAGCCTTTAGCTGATCTGCTCCTTCCACGAGCGACGAGAGCGAGTGCAGCGGCCACGAAGGAGGTAAAGAGTAATAAATAAAACACAAATTATAAATGATAATGTTTGCGCTTCCATGTTCTAAACCTTCACATCGCTCACACGCTCGTTCATGTCGTACCATGTGACCGCTCTAACCAATCAGAGCGTGAGATTAGCTAGAGCGACATAGAGCGCAGTCGAAGCTAACGACGGATTTTGAGCAGAAAAAGTTTGAAAATGGGTCGACACAAAACTGGACCTTTGTGAAAGTTCTGGTCAGCCCCGTCAGACGAACACGAGCAGTTTGTGATCACATTTCGCTCGATGAGACAAATCCTCTCTGAGCAGGAGGGATTTCCATGTTCAGAATGTTCCACGTCAGTCAAACCTGTTGCTAACGCTAGCAGGAGCGACCTCGGGGAAAGAAGGCAGATGATTTGTCGATTATATCTAGATTTTCAGCAAAACAGCCAAATAAAAACCCCAGGATCATGTAGAGGGTTAATACGAACATTTAAGACCAAAATGACGAGTCTGAGCTGAGGAAATGCAGCTCCATGATCACTTCCTGTTTGTAACACGGCGGCGGCGGCTAGCAGGTTAGCTATGTGTATAAACAGTCTATGGATATGACAAATCCCACATTCAGAAGTATATTTGATGCTGGTTTGAAGCAGATAAACCTGAAGTTTCCCGTTTCAGAGGAACATGTTCGATAGTGTGGCGCTCGGAGGTCTTCAGTGATGTGATGGTCAGTGGTTTGGACCATTACCCATAAAACCACATTTTCATAATTGGCCCAGAGGCAGGACTTTGACGGGTCCGGGTCAGCGCTGATCACCTCCGTCCTGTTCACTGAGCACTTCACCGATGGGCAAATTCCAGCTGGACTTCAAAGAGCCACAGTCCAGAGTCCTGAGGTTCAAAGAGGAAGGTTTAAGTGTTTTAAGGTTGAAGCTGGAGCCACAGGGAGCTGCTCACCGCCGCGTTATCAGAGGAAATACATCATTTAGGAAAACACGGGGAGTTTATCTGAGCAGCACAATCAGTCCACAGAGTCATTCACAGAGTTTTACAGAAGAAGAAAGACAAAAAAATCACAAATCAACCAATCAAAAGATAAATAATGAAATAAACATTAAAGGAGAAAAGTGCAGAATAAAACTGTTTCAGTCACAAACAGCGAAACAGAAGCGTCTGAGTCTGGATTTAAACATCGTCAAAGTCGAGACTTCAGGAAGAATGTTCCATGTTTTTCCAGGGTGATTCCCCATGTTTAGTCCTGGTTTAGTCCTGGTTTAGTCCTGCTTTAGTCCTGGTTTAGTCCTGGTTTAGTTCTGGTTTAGTCCTGGTCTAGTCCTGGTTTAATTCTGGTTTAGTACTGGTTTAGTCCTGGTTTAATCCTGGTTTAGTCCTGGTTTAGTCCTGGTTTAGTCCTGGTTTAGTCCTGGTTTAGTCCTGGTTTAATTCTGGTTTAGTCCTGGTTTAGTCCTGGTTTAGTCCTGGTTTAGTCCTGGTTTAGTCCTGGTTTAGTCCTGGTTTAGTCCTGGTTTAGTCCTGGTTTAGTACTGGTTTAGTCCTGGTTTAGTTCTGGTTTAGTCCTGGTTTAGTCCTGGTTTAGTCCTGGTTTAATTCTGGTTTAGTCCTGGTTTAGTCCTGGTTTAGTCCTGGTTTAGTCCTGGTTTAATCCTGGTTTAGTCCTGGTTTAGTCCTGGTTTAGTCCTGGTTTAATTCTGGTTTAGTCCTGGTTCAGTCCTGGTTTAGTCCTGGTTCAGTCCTGGTTTAGTCCTGGTTTAGCCCTGGTTTAGTTCTGGTTTAGTCCTGGTTTAGACCTGGTTTAGCCCTGGTTTAGTCCTGGTTTAGCCCTGGTTTAGTTCTGGTTTAGTCCTGGTTAAGTCCTGGTTTAGCCCTGGTTTAGTACTGGTTTAGTCCTGGTTTAGTTCTGGTTTAGTCCTGGTTAAGTCCTGGTTTAGTCCTGGTTTAGTCCTGGTTTAGACCTAGTTTTACCCTGGTTTAGTCCTGGTTTAGTACTGGTTTAGTCCTGGTTTAATCCTGGTTTAGCCCTGGTTTAGTCCTAGTTTTATCCTTGTTTAGTCCTGGTTTTATCCTTGTTTAGTCCTGGTTTAGTCCTGGTTTAGTCCTGGTTTAGTCCTGGTTTAGTCCTGGTTTAGTCCTGGTTCAGTCCCAGTTCAGTCCCTCCTGCTGGTGCCCAGAGTCAGGACTGAACCTGGACTGTTTTAAATGATGAAAAGTCCTCAAAATGGCGGCTATAAACAGGACCACATCAGTTTTTTAAAATTAATATCTCTCTCATTATCAGGTATAACTGTCTTTGTGAACACGTTTTGACCTCAAGTGATCGTAGTGGACTTTATTTTCTCCGCTGAGATGGAAAATGACTTAATTTCAGGGTTAAACCAGAGCTCTGGAAAACAGCAGCTGGATCGTGTGGTTCACCAAACGATCAGATCATGAATAAACACGACCTGAGCTGATTTGAATCTTTAGACCTGCTCAATCTCACAAACGCAACAGAAACACACCTGTCGGCTGTAATAGTTTTTAAATTCAGTGGAAATTCACACAATAGGGTCAAATACATGTAAGAGTCGAACGATTTTGGTTGAAATTTTGCACCAAATGACGTGGGGTAAAGTTTGATCAGGCACCAGCTCAGATTCGAGTGTTTTCATTTAAATTTCACCAAGAATCCAGTATTTTATAGTTTTGTTGTTGCCAGAATGGACCAAAAACAGAAAACCACCCCACCGCAGGATGATAAGGAAATCATTACGTTACAATGAGGAGTCTGCAGTCTCCAACTATGTCCCAGTGACCTCAGCAGTGGCACAGGGGCCCGGGGGCCCGGGGGCCCTCAGACTTATTTTAGTTTAGTCCTGAGCTTCTAAAATGCTCCTGGTTTGTATTTAGAACTTTTACTGCGATCACACGTCCTCCAGAGACTCCAGAGACCATTTATGTAAGTGGATGAAGCTAACCTGCTAGCCGCCGCTGCGTTCCAAACAGGAAGTGATCATGTGGGCACTTCCTGCTCCATCGACTCCGGCTCTAATTGAGTTTCTATTGAAAAACTGTGGCTCCTCTCTCTGTAACTGCTGCTGTCAGACTCGTCATTTTGGTCTTAAATTTTCGTATTAACCCTCTACATGATCCTGATTTAGTCCTGGTTTTGTCCTAGTTTAGTCCTGGTTTAGTCCTGGTTTAGTCCTGGTTTAGTCCCCTTTTAGACCTGGTTTAGTCCTTGTTTCGTCCTCGTGTAGTCCTGGTTTAGCCCTGGTTTAGTCCTGCTTTAGTCCTGGTTTAGTCCTGCTTTAGTCCTGGTTTAGTCCTGCTTTAGTCCAGGTTTAGTCCTGGTTTAGTCCCGCTTTAGTCCCGCTTTAGACCTGGTTTAGTCCTCGTTTAGTCCTGCTTTATTCCCACTTTAGTCCTACTTTAGTCCTGGTTTAGTCCTGCTTTAGTCCTGGTTTAGTCCCGCTTTAGTCCCGCTTTATTCCCGCTTTAGTCCTCGTTTAGTCCTCGTTTAGTCCTCGTTTAGTCCTGCTTAATTCCCACTTTAGTCCTAGTTTAGTCCTAGTTTAGTCCTGGTTTAGTCCAGGTTTAGACCTGGTTTGTATTAACCCTCTACATGATCCTGGGGTTTTTATTTCACTATTGTGTCTGTAAATCAAGATATGAACATTAATAACAGACAAATCAGGTCCTTTTTTCCCCGAGATCACTCCCGTTAGCAACAGGTTTGATTGACAGCGTTGCCAAGGAAGGGCTGTTACCTTCAACAGCCTCGCTCCTGATTGGCTCTTTGGTTGCTATGACACCCGTGGTCAAAATCCCACACATGAAACTCAGCTGCAAAGTGTCTGTAGAACTGCAGAATTTTACTAGAAATTTGAAAAAGTACATTTTAGAAAATCAAACGTGTCTGGGTCATTTGCTCTGTTCTGTGTCTTTGTAAAAACCTGCACAGACTAGATTTTTTAATATGTGTTTGGACTGTAGGAAACATACTTAACATGGGACATTTATTGTATTTTCCTGCTAATGCTAACGAGGAACTGTTTTTATAATGTAAATGTGTATTTTAATGCACAGGGAGGCAGACGAAAAGCAGCAGGAGCTAAATCTGGTATAAATCATCTTTTCTTTTGTAAGATTAATGAATTTGTGCATGTTTCCTGACAAATAAAGAAGTATGAAAGAAAGACCTTGTGCTATACCTGCTCCCGCCTCGACGAGCTGAAGCTGTGGGTGCGTCACACTCGATGGTTTAACTGATCGCAGATGTTCTGACCTGGCTCGTGGTTAATATCTGTGTAATTACGGGGCCTGTCCACATCATCTCTGACATTTTCTCCGACAACGAAGGTAAAATCATGTTTTTTACGACATCTCCACAGAATGGCACCGTTAACCCTCCCAAACTCATCACAGTTGTTCGTTGAGAGTAAATCCTGAGATGAATCATATGGTGAGTCTGAGCCAATCCCCGACAAAGAATGAGACGGCTCAGCGTTTAGGGATTATACAGGGAGTATTTGGTTCAAAAATATCCTTCCATCTGAAATAAAGACAAATTTAGACCTGGTTTAGTCCTGGTTTAGTCCTGGTTTAGTCCTTTTTTAGTTCTGGTTTAGTCCTGGTTTAGTCCCGGTTTAGACCTGGTTTAGACCTGGTTTAGTCCTGGTTTAGACCTGGTTTAGACCTGGTTTAGTCCTGTATATTACCCCTCGTAGCCTGTGCTGTATTTAGCCCTCGTTTTACCCTCTTTGGCCTGGTTTAGTCCTGTGCTGTATTTAGCCCTCGTTTTACCCTCTTTGGCCTGGTTTAGTCCTGTGCTGTATTTAGCCCTCGTTTTACCCTCTTTGGCCTGGTTTAGTCCTGGTTTAGTCCTGGTTTAGTCCTGTGCTGTATTTAGCCCTCATTTTACCCTCTTTGGCCTGGTTTAGTCCTGGTTTAGTCCTGGTTTAGTCCTGTGCTGTATTTAGCCCTCGTTTTACCCTCTTTGGCCTGGTTTAGTCCTGGTTTAGTCCTGTGCTGTATTTAGCCCTCATTTTACCCTCTTTGGCCTGGTTTAGTCCTGGTTTAGTCCTGTGCTGTATTTAGCCCTTGTTTTACCCTCTTTGGCCTGGTTTAGTCCTGGTTTAGTCCTGTGCTGTATTTAGCCCTCGTTTGACGTTCTTTGGCCTGGTTTAGTCCTGGTTTAGACCTGGTTTAGTCCTGGTTTAGTCCTGTATTTAGCCCTCGTTTTAGCCCTCTTTGGCTGGTTTTTTAGTCCTGGTTTAGGCCTGGTTGGTTCCCTGGTTTAGCCCTGGTTTAGTCCTGGTTTAGTCCTGGTTTAGTCCTGTGCTGTATTTAGCCCTCGTTTACCCTCTTTGGCCTGGTTTAGTCCTGGTTTAGTCCTGTGCTGTATTTAGCCCTCGTTTTACCCTCTTTGGCCTGGTTTAGTCCTGGTTTAGTCCTGTGCTGTATTTAGCCCTCGTTTTACCCTCTTTGGCCTGGTTTAGTCCTGTGCTGTATTTAGCCCTCGTTTTACCCTCTTTGGCCTGGTTTAGTCCTGGTTTTCGTCCTGTTTAGTCCTGGTTTAGTCCTGTGTTTAGTCCTGGTTTATTTAGACCTGGTTTTAGTCCTCTTTGGCCTGGTTTAGTCCTGGTTTAGTCCTGGTTTAGTCCTGTGCTGTTTTAGTCCTGGTTTTAGCCCTGGTTTAGCCTGGTTTCGTCCTGGTTTAGTCCTGGTTTAGCCCTGTGCTGTATTTAGCCCTCGTTTACCCTCTTTGGCCCGGTTCCTCGTGTGGGTGAAATCAGACACAGTTGTGGTCTGCGTGAGGGTCAGACCACGCTCCACCGGGGGAGGCGAGCGCTCGGGTTTTTTGGTGATGGAGAGAATTTGGAAAAACATGGAAGTGTAGATCAAAGACTCATATTAATCTTGTTTATTAAAAGTTCCACACGCCAAACGTCGGCTCTGAAACTCCCCGAATGTTTTTATAGCTCAAATAAACAAGGGCCCTAAATTATTTCATACTCACAAACGTCCAGAGCTTTGACTCTCCAAACACTTTAACTATTAACATATTTATCCCAAACGCTCAGAGTAAACGTGCTTTGAACTTGAGGAAATTAAAAGGACAAGTTTGTTACGTCACTTTTGTCCATTTCAGTGTTTTACAGTAAAGCTGCACTACGGAACTTTTCTACTGGGGATCTGTGAGAGCTGGAATCGCACCGTCGCATTTCAGTATTTTAGATTTATATTCAGTTACACCTGTTTTACTGATGTATCTTTACTATGTCACCTTCCACAGATCTCAGAATCAGAATCAGAATCAGAATCAGAATCAGAATCAGAATCAGAATCAGAATCAGAATCACTTTTATTGATCCCTGAGGGGAAATTCTCTTAGTTAAAGATGCGCGACCACAGAATAGAAATTTAAAGAATAAGAATAAAAGACAGTAAAAAAAATAAATATAAAAATAAAATAAAATAAATAAATAAAATAAAATAAAATAAAATAAAAGTAAAGTAAAGTAAAAATAAAAATAAATAAATAAATAAATAAAGTAAAAATAAATAAATAAAGTAAAGTAAAGTAAAGTAAATAAAAAATAAAAAAAAATAAATATAAAATAAAATAAAATAAATAAAACAAAATAAAAAAAAAAATGAAATAAAACCTGAAAAGATCTGACCTGTAACTTGGTTTTGTGGGGTCCTCTGCTCGTTTCCATGGTGATGAGTTTATAACGCAAGCAGATGAACCAAAAAAGTCACTTATTACACCTTTAAATGAACATATACATTATAAATACATCGTCTGGAAATCAAAATTATGCTTTGAATCAACGTAAAGCACAAGTGTCAAACTCAAGGCCTGTGGGCCAAATGTGGCCCTCCACATCATTTTATGTGGCCCTGACAGGGTAAATTAAAGGTATGATGGTCTTATAATCTCATTTACAGTTACACAGTCATAATTTACATCTAGGCAAATGCATATGCGATATTTGTAACTTAAATACTGTGGCCCGTAATAAATACAGAAACAGTTAATTCACAAGTTCACCCTCTAGTGTCGGATGCTGTCGTCGCCGATAAACTTGCGGTTGTGGACTTTCCATCACCGTAACTCTGCAACCAATTGTGCTTCATGTGAATTCAAACGACGTCTCAAAGCAGAGACATGGAGCTCTTTAGATATTTGACTGTCATTACGGTAACCTGCCTCTGTCCCTCGAACACGACGAATGAGAGTCGCTTAGTCAATGCGTCAAATAAAAAATACAAATGGATGTGTGAAATAGAGGTAGCTGTGTGAAAAAATGCAGTATATTCTGATACTTCCTTTGACATGATTTTTATGGCTAAAAAAAGAATAAAAGTCCAGGTGAGCTCAGTCCTTAATGGGTTAAAAAAGGAGGTAGATTTATTTTACATCTGGCCCTTTGAGAGGAGCCATTTTGCGGATGTGAAAATGTTTGACGCCCCTGATGTAAAGCAACAACGGACATGGGCAGGGATAGGGGGTAGGTGAAAACGGACATTTTCAGACGCCATTATAACACAGTGAAAGCTTCATATACGTCTGTTTACCAGAATATGTCTTTAAATATGTATTACTCAGTTCGGAAGAGTTGTGTTTTACAGGTGGACGGCTCAGAAAGTGGAATATAAGTGATTATAAGCGTCACTTTTTTCATTTAGTTTGTTTGTGGTGCGACTTATATGTGAAATTATTAAAAAATATAATAAGATCCAGAGTAAACTTGTTGTTTTTTCTGCTTTAGTTTGTGATTAACTGTTAATATCTGACATTAACAAACTAGACACATGTTCAGTTCTGTCTGTGCTTCAGCTGAATAAATATAAATGTGTTAGCGTTAGCGTTAGCATTAGCATGATGTACTGAGATTCAGCCATTTTATTCTTCCTATTATAACTTACCTTTAAAGATAAAATGTCTGTTCTTGGTCTTGGATTTTGTAAGATAAATTTCCCCAAAGATTTGACTTATACATGTTTTTTTCTTCATTATTCTGCATTTTTTGGTGCGACTTATTCTCCAGAGCGACGTATAGGGCTTCAGGGCGACGGGTGCGTCTCTGTCCTTGTCAAAGCTTCACTTCTCACGTCGCTGTTCGTCAGGTGCTCGATCAGTGAAGCTCAAACACGATCTTTATCTCAGCCGCAGAACGAGACGCTTGATCCGAGTCATCAGAAGGACAGCGACATGTTCAACTTCCTTATTTTTGTTTTTTCGAGTCTGTATCCACCACAGATGGGACTTTCGGCTCTTTTATGGGATCCGAATCTTCTGTATTTGTTCATTCCATAAAGCCGTGGCTGTTTTACTGTTTATTTATCTGACAGAAGCCAATGTGAGAACTCGTTTTATCTTCAAACGAATCACAAACGACCGAGGCTCAGATGTGTTTAAAATGCTTCAAACTGAGAGTCGGAGCGAGTTTTACGCTTTCAAATGACTCAAAATCAAAATAAAACTTGATAATAACTCTAAAACTAACTGATATTATGATGCCAAATATGTTTTTTTCTCTCACTCGTGTCGCCTGCTCTGCTTCTGTCCTGATTCTTGTGTAAAAATGGCTCAAAACTAGACAGAAAAAGCCGTTTAAAACTGTCCAAAGAGCCGACTCCTTCACAGACATCACATCTCTCGTATCCACATATTTGCTCTATTAATCTCGTGGTTTAAGTTCTTTCGACTGTCAGCGGCGGAGCGTTTGTTTCCATAGTAACTAAATAAAAGCTCCGCACTGATTTGGCCGAGTTTAGAGAAGAGTTCGGACTTTGTGCCAGTTTTTGTTTCATGTGGACAGGCCCAGTGATTACAGAGATATTAACCTCAAACCCGGTCAGAGCGTCTGTATTTATAAATCTCTTTTTGGCAGTGACGTGTAGCTATTTTAATTTATATAAAGCCTCATTTTAGGCATTTCAGTAGGACAAAGATCAACCTGAAAAGAGACAGGTTAAAACAAAGTACGAACAAATCTATTTAAATACACATCCATGCTGTTTTAATGTTCACTGCAGCACGTTAGCTAGCGCACCGTGTCTCAAAGCTAACGGTCACTTATTAAAATCAGAAAAAGATCAAATAAACAGCTTATTAAAGTTAAAAATAATCAAAATAAAGGCTAATTGATTGTTTTATATGTTGAATACTTCAGTTTGTGGTGTTTATATTTATTATGCCTCAAAATTAGCATTAGCGTTAGCATTGAGGCACAAAACACCCATCCATCCATTTTCTTCCGCTTATCCCGGGCTGAGTCGCGGGGGGCAGCAAATCTGAGCAGGGACTCCCAGACTTCCCTCACCCCAGACACTTCCTCCAGCTCCTCCGGTGGGACCGAGCTCCTTATCCGCCATCTTGTCCTTTCAGTCAATACCCAAAGCTCTCGACCATAGACCAAGGCACAAACATGTCTCTTTCTAAATACAAAAGTGTCTCTGGTGAAGTATTTTATTTGTGTGTTTAACATGATTCAGTGACAACAACCTGCAGCTTCCTGTCACTGTCTGACCCTGACCCCCTGACCTCTGACCTCTGACCCCTAACCCACCTGCAGCTCCCTGTCCAAAGCCTCATCTTTAAATATTTACTCACTTTAGAGTGACTAAAACCTGGACAGGAAGTAGTGACACTAACAGGAAGTAGTGACACTAACAGGAAGTAGTAACATTAACAGGAAGTAGTGGCACTAACTAACAGGAAGGAAGTAGTGACACTAACAGGAAGTAGTGGCACTAACAGGAAGTAGTGACACTAACAGGAAGTAGTGACACTAACAGGAAGTAGTGACGCTAACAGGAAGTAGTGACACTAACAGGAAGTAGTGACACTAACACGAAGTAGTGACGCTAACAGGAAGTAGTGATGCTAACAGGAAGTAGTGACGCTAACAGGAGTAGTGACGTAGTGATGCTAACAGTGAGGTTGCCCGGTTTATGTGCACAAAGCTAATTCTGTCTTCCAGCTAAATTTGAAACTATGGCTAAAAAAAGATTCTAGGATGTTAAATTTCCAAATCAGGGACAAGCGCCAGTTTTCAGGCAACTTCATTTGGAGGAGTGATGATTTTATCCCCCAGTTCACATAAACACATCTATGATCGTACTCAAAAAGAGCAGTACAATCACGAGATTCAAACTGCACGAGGCAGATTTTATACATGTGTTTGGATTGGCCCCAATGTCCAAATACTATAACTTCACTCATGTATTCAAAAAAGTAGAAGTAACTGCTGTAGTAAAGGTTATATTACTTCTACGTGAGTAACAGTACTTTGTTCCTTCACCTTTGTAGCAGTGACAATAAATAACGATGAGAGGACACAAGATCTGGCAGAGGAAATTTCCACTGTAAGAAAATACGTCTCTTTAACTTTCATCTGGATCTGAGCATGAGCTTTTTATACACATGGGAGACACGCAAGGTATTTGATTTCCTGCCAAAAAAAATACAACAAACCTGAATAATTTCCATACGCTGCAGCCACATATGGGCCTTTTATTAACAGAGGGAGATATCGCTGGCACTCGCACTCGCTCCATACATGTTTAATATGTTCACTCCGACCAGGGGTGGGCAGCGGAGCCAAAAATCTTACTCAAATACTACTTCAAAATGTTGTTACGCAAATAGAAGTACAAAGTATTGGCCCAAGCCTTTGTGTAATAGTAAAAAATGTATTTGTGGAAACTGCTGTAAGGATCTGTCTGCACTCGAGATCTGGTTAATTTGAAGTTAATGTGATGACGCACAACATCTGGTATTTTTAGGCCACAAAATGAGGGTCTGCTACCTGAAGATGTTACTGTTTTACCTGGAATGTTCCACAGTATGGCATTAAACACAGTAAAGCTCAAAAATACTGACATGTATTCTTACTATGAGGTGAGTGGGGCTGTCTCTCTCACAGATCTGACTTAGGCCTGAACCCATCCATCCATTTTCTTCCACTTATCCCGGGGGAGCAGTCTAAGCAGGGACTTCCCTCACCCCAGACACTTCCTAAAGCTCCTCCGTTGGGACCCTAAGGAGTTTCCAGGCCAGCTGAGAGACATAGCCCCTCCAGCCGATGTGAGGCCCAATCCCATTTCTCTTTTGTAACCCTACTCCTTCCCTTAGCCCTTTCCCTACCCTAGCTTTCCCCTACCCTTAGCCCCTCTTCCCCTGCCCCTACCACTTAGCCCTTCCCTTAACCCTATCTCTTAGTCTTTTCACTACCCCTTAGCCCTAGCCCTTCCCCCACCTTTAAGCCCTCCCCTACCCCTTAGCCCCAGCAATTTGACTACCCCTTAGGCCTTCCCTTAACCCTAACCCTTAGCCTTTTCGCTGCCCCTTAGCCCTAGCTCTTCACCTACCCATTAGCCCAGCCCTTCCCCTATCTCTTAGCCCTACCTTTACCCCTTTCCCTATCCCTTCCCGTTCCCTTAGCCCTAGCCCTTCCCCTACCCCTTAGCTCTAGGTCTAGCCCTTCCCCCACCCCTTAGCCCTAGGTTTACCCCTTTCCCTATCCCTTAGCCCTAGCTCTTCCCCTACCCCTTAGCTCTAGGTCTAACCCTTCCCCTACCCCTTAGCCCTACCCCTTAGCCCTTCCCTTACCTTCCCCCTACCCCTAGACCTTCTCCCAGCCCTTAGCCCTACCCCTTACCCCTATTCCCTATCCCCTATCCCTTATCCTTTCCCCTTAGTCCTAGCCCTTCTCCTACCCTTAGATCTAGGTTCCCCTACCCCTTAGCTCTTCCCTTACCCCTTCCCCCACCCCTTAGCCCTACCTTTACCCCTTTCCCTATCCCTTCCCATACCCCTTAGCCCTTCTCCTACTCCTTAAGCTCTAGCTCTAGTCCTTCCCCTTCAAAATGAAGGGCTAAGTGGAAGGACTGAAAACAGAGCACTAGGAAAATGGGACAGTCCTCGTTTTTTCTCTGCTTATTTTTGTATTTAGAACAAGCCCAGAGCTGTGTGATGTCACTTATTAATATGTCAAATTAATTCGACTTTTATGATCGTTATAATATAATGATAGAGTCTTATATTACAGGCCTTAGGCTGTGTTAAGTTGGCTGTGTTCATAATCATTTTGCCTGTTATATATATTGTAATAAAGTAATGTGATATTTAACAGGATCAGTGACACACAAACTCACACTAACGAGAGGGCCACTGTATCGATTCGTTACGATGCTGTAGGTTGCTTTTATAACTTTTCTTCATGGTAGTTCCTGCTTATATCCATGGAGATAGATAAGTTTAATGCCATGTTGTGGAACATTTGACGTGACAGTTACACAGTGAACCTTTAAGTAATGCTGGAAAAAATAAACGCTCTAATATAGTGAAGAAAAAGTAAAAAATATCCACTTTTTAACCTCCTTAAACACAGCACTTCACTACTTTTACTTTGAGATGGACCAAAACTCGACTAATAGTAGAGTTACACCTTAAAGTACAAGTATACCATCTGAAAAACTACTCCGAGAAGTCAAATTGTATTAAGAAATGACCCCAGTAAACGCAGCTGACCCTGGCCTATAATTTGCGTTTCCCTTTGAGTCAGTCATTTCCATAGGTTTGTATAAGTGAAGTTTCCGCTCATAAAACCCGGTGATGTCAGTGGTACAGCTGATTATGTCCTCACCATGTTGTTTTGTCACCACAGTTTTGTTCTGGGGCTGCTGGGTAATATAGTGTGTGTGATTTTACGACGAGGGTGTGGCCAGGCCTCCTCAGCACGCCACGAGCGCACGCCAATTGCAAATGTGGAACTTGTTTAATGCAATTTATTTCTTCTACGCCGCAGGGAAAATCATTTTGCAAACCTCCATAACATGAAATGACCTCGGTTACTGATTTTTGTGAGTATATGTGTGCGGTTGCCAGAGCAGCTGGTTAAATCACATGTATGAGGGCTGCTTTTACTTAACATGTTCCATATTGTCTTCGTACGAGAGTTAGCTTCGGAACAGCAGCGTTTGCAAACTTCAGCCACATCCAAAATAAAACATTGCACCGCTCGCACTTGAGAATGAACAACACTCCCATTCACGCTCACACAGTCAAACCGGTCCGACCTGAACGACCCACACGAGTCATGTGACTTGGCAGATCTCAACAGCGAACGTGCCAAGCCTCATTAAAGCGTCACTATGCAAACTTTTCTGACGCAGAGTTCACCACCTGCTACATCCAGGGAAGCAGGTGACACGGCTCGGCCACATTACTCACGGGTTCAAACTTCCACGCAGCTTACAGGCGACATTTTGAAGACTTTTTCAGAAAATGCAGAATATCACGTCTTGAATATGTTAATTGCTATGGCAACGGTGCGAGATTTGAATCACCGCTCCGCCACGCTACGGATGCTATGGATGCTTTTTTTTTAGCGATAGAAAGATTTGTAATTCATATAAAGGCGATATAGATACGTTCGTGCTAATGCTAATGCTAATGCTAATTAAGACTATTAAAGCACAAAAAGGCGAAATAGGTAAATAAATATGTTGTTTTCTCGTTACAAACAGACCTCGAGTTGTGTTTTTTGTTTCATTCACACATTTAACACACAAACACTTCATTCCACCTTGTGATGTCATCATGTAGTGACTATGTTTTTCACTCCAGAATCATTTGGATAATTTCAATGCTGCAATTGCCAATCTAATGCTAACCAGATATGCTAACCAGCTACGTGCTAACCAGCTATGTGCTAACCAGCTACTTGCTAACCAGCTACGTGCTAATCAGCTATGTGCTAACCAGCTATGTGCTAACCAGCTACTTGCTAACCAGCTACGTGCTAATCAGCTATGTGCTAACCAGCTACATACAGAAATAAAGGTTCATGACATCACAAGGTGGAACCCAGCGTTTTGAGCTTTGGAGATGTTACAGAATAATGTGTGAATTAAACAAAAAAAACAACTCCAGGTGTGTTTTTGAGGCAGAAACAGCATTATAACATGGATTAACGCTCACGAGAGTCAGTTTTGAGTAATATAGGACATTTAATTAAACAAATTAACCATGTATCGTGCTAATATGAGCTGACTAAGCTAGCCGGACACTAGCGCACGGGGCGGGGTGTGGATGTGGGGGACGGTGTCAGAGGGGGGTCAGGGGGGGCCCTGCTGATGAACTGCAGCCGTGTGAGAAGTGCGAGCCTCTGTTCCTCTGTCGGGGAGGAAGCACGTGCTCTCACTCACCGTGTTTTATTGTTAGCTCAACATTTTATGACTTTATTGTTCTGAGATGGGTCTGTAATGATAATATGACCCGTATGTGCAGTTTAATGGCTGTTCCCTGCTCCTCCGCAGCACCACCGCAGAGTAAAGGAATTGGCTTACTCACAACTAGGTTAAAGGCCCTGTAGCACATTTTTCCCGTGTATGTCAGCGAAAACCTGTCTCACCCCAGCGCAGATTTATTGTATAAGCAGCTCTCAAGGTCAAAATAAGTCCGCTGCGTGCCGTCTGCATCGAATCTGAAATAGTTTTATTGTCCGATAATCAGGAAGTGTGTGTTAGCACTGATCTGACCTGTAAGTCAACCTTGTGCTGTCTTTTCCAGGAAGATAGTTAGTTAGAAGTTTAAAGTTTAAAGGCAGAGTGTGTACCTCTCTGACAGAAAAGTTGCACAGTGTTGCTTTAAGGCAAAACTGTGTACAATCCCAATCAACTAAAGCAGGACAAAAAAGTACATGAAAAAGTATATATATGTATGTGGTGGTGGAAGAAATACTCAGTTTTATTGCTTAAGTAAAAGAACAGATACCGGAGCAAAAGATACAGCAAGCGCTAGAACTGCCAGTTAGCTTTGCTGCTAGAACTGCCTGTTAGCTTGGCTACTAGAACTGCCTGTTAGCTTTGCGGTTAGAACTGCCCGTTAGCTTTGACATTAGAACTGCTCCTTAGCTTTGGCCCTAGAAATGACTGTTAGCTTCGGCGCTAGAACTGCCAGTTAGCTTGGGCGCTAGAAGTGTGCCTTTTAGCTTGGCTGCTAGAACTGCCTGTTAGCTTTGCGGTTAGAACTGCCCGTTAGCTTTGACATTAGAACCGCTCCTTAGCTTTGGCCCTAGAAATGACCTTTAGCTTCGGCGCTAGAACTGCCAGTTAGCTTGGGCGTTAGAACTGCCTGTGTTAGCACTGTTGTTGTGTTAGCGCTGTTGTTGTGTTAATGCTGTTGTCATGTTAACGATGTTGTTCTGTTAACGCTGTTGTCGTGATAGCACTGTTGTTGTGTTAGCGCTGTTGCCTTAGTGCTATTGCCGTGTTAGCGCTCTCATTGTGTTAGTGCTGTTGTCGTGTTAGCACTCACGGTGTGTTAGCGCTGTTGCTGTGTTAGCACTGTCTTTGTGTTAGCACCGTTAACGTGTTAGCACTGTCGTTGTGTTGGTGCTGTTGCCATGTTAGCACTGTCGTTGTGTTAGCGCTTTTGCCATGTTAGCGCTGTCGTTGTGTTAGCGCTGTTGCCGTGTTAGCACTGTCGTTGTGTTAGTGTCGTTGCCGTGTTAGCACTGTCGTTGTGTTAGCACCGTTACCGTGTTTAGCACTGTCGTTGTGTTAGCGCTGTTGCTGTGTTAGCACTGTCATTGTGTTAGCGCTTTGCCATGTTAGCACTGTCGTTGTGTTAGCGCTGTTGCTGTGTTAGCACTATAGTTGTGTTAGCGCTTTTGCCATGTTAGCGGTGTCATTGTGTTAGCGCTGTTGTCGTGTTAACACTCTTGTTGTGTTAGTGCTGTTGCCATGTTAGTGCAGTCGTTGTGTTAGCTTTGTTGCTGTGTTAGCGCTATTTTAAAAGTAAAAATATCAGATGAAAAAAACTACTTAAAAGTATCCATTTAATAGTAAACATACTTCTTACAGATTCTGAAGTTTTAAAAAGATTTAAATATCAGGATTTTGATAAAGATTTGTCTTGTGTTCTAGCTGTTTTTTATTTATATTTTTGTCACTCAAACTACGATCGCCTCAAAAAAAAGCAGCTCTCAAACTATTGTCTAAAATACTTTTACTTTTCAGTCTTGTTCAAAAACGTCGTGGAGTAGAAAGTACAAGAAACTACTCACTCTAAAATGTATACTTAAGTAATACTTAACATATGACATCAAGACTGTGTAATACTGTAAAAGGCTGAGTCACGGCGGAGCAGAAATGGTGCGCTCCATCGATGATTCCTCTTCCTGCAGATGTGATCCATTCCTCGATACTTCATACTGAGGCGTGACTTCCTAATAATCGTATGTGTACTTCTGCTGTCACTTCTGTTCCCGTTATATTCTTTGAAATACTCCCACAGTGATTTAAACACGTACTCCTATGAATCAAGTGGATTAAGTGATTTGTCCTAAAACAGAGCACAGTGTCACTTGAGTCTCTCTGAAATGTTCCACAGTATGGCATTAAACTTATCTTACCTGTATGCAATTACCAGTGGTGGAGGGTCATAAAGTAGTAAAGTATGGTAACTACACAAATGTTAGGTATCTGTGGTTTACTTAAGTACATATTACAGTGGATACTTTTGACCTCTACTTGAGTACATTTGAGAGCAGTATCTGTACTTTCTACTCCACTACATTTTTGAACAGAACTGAAAAGTAAAAGTATTTTTTTATTACTGTCTGAGACCTGCTGAAAAGACTGAGGGTTTATACAAATAAAAACAGCTGGAAAAACAATCGATTCAGTTGTTTCTATTGAACTAAATTCAGCTCAAATCAGAATTAGTGTGAAATACTTTATACTCATTGTTAGCGCTGTTGTTCTATTAGCGCGGTTGTCGTATTAGCGCTGTTGTCGTATTAGCGCGGTTGTCGTATTAGCGCGGTTGTCGTATTAGCGCTGTTGTCGTATTAACGCTGTTGCTGTGTTAGCGCTGTTGTTGTGTTAGTGCTATTGTCATACGCTGTTGCCGTGTTAGCGCGGTTGTCGTGTTAGCGCGGTTGTCGTGTGTTAGCGCTGTTGCTGTGTTAGCTCTATTGTCATACGCTGTTGCCGTGTTAGCACTGTTGTTGTGTTAGCGCTGTTGTCGTGTTAGCGCTGTTGCTGTGTTAGGGCTATTGCCATACGCTATTGCCGTGTTACCGATGTTACTCTGTTAGCGCTGGCATAATGGCTGTTAGCGACCCGGGCCCTGGATAAGAGGAAGAAAATGGATGGATGGACATTTACTTTTTTTTTTTTGTGCTATCTGTACTTTTACTTCAGTAACAGAATTGAGCACTTCTTCCACCACTGGAAATTATGTCTAGCTGCTATTAAATACCAGGAGAAGAGGTAGTTTAGTGTTAAATACCAGGAGGGAGAGAAGAGGTAGTTTTTAGTGTTAAATACCAGGGAGAAGAGGTAGTTTAGTGTTAAATACCAGGGAGAAGAGGTAGTTTAGTGTTAAATACCAGGGAGAAGAGGTAGTTAGTGTTAAATACCAGGGAGAAGAGGTAGTTTAGTGTTAAATACCAGGGAGAAGAGGTAGTTTGTTAGTGTTAAATACCAGGGAGAAGAGGTAGTTTAGTGTTAAATACCAGGGAGAAGAGGTAGTTTAGTGTTAAATACCAGGGAGAGTTTAGAGGGAGAAGTTAGTTTAGTGTTAAATACCAGGGAGAAGAGGTAGTTTAGTGTTAAATACCAGGGAGAAGAGTAGTTTAGTGTTAAATACCAGGGAGAAAGAGGTAGAGGTAGTTTAGTGTTAAATACCAGGGAGAAGAGGTGGTGTAGTGTTAAATACCAGGAGAAGAGGTAGTTTAGTGTTAAATACCAGGAGAAGAGAGTAGTTTAGTGTTAAATACCAGGGAGAAGAGGTAGTTTAGTGTTAAATACCAGGGAGAAGAGGTAGTTAGTGTTAAATACCAGGGAGAAGAGGTAGTTTAGCGTTAAATACCAGGGAGAAGAGGTGAGTTTAGTGTTAAATACCGGGAGAAGAGAGAGGTAGTTAGTGTTTAAATACCAGGGAGAGGAGGGTGGTTTAGTGTTAAATACCAGGGAGAAGAGGTAGTTTAGTGTTAAATACCAGGGGAGAAGAGGTTTAGTTAGTGTTAAATACCAGGGGGAAGAGGTAGTTTAGTGTTAAATACCAGGGAGAAGAGGTAGTTTAGTGTTAAATACCAGGGAGAAGAGGTGAGTTTAGTGTTAAATACCAGGGGAGAAGAGGTAGTTTTTAGTGTTAAATACCAGGGAGAAGAGGTAGTTTAGTGTTAAATACCAGGGAGAAGAGGTGGGTTTTTAGTGTTAAATACCAGGGAGAAGAGGTGGTTTTAGTGTTAAATACCAGGGAGAAGAGGTAGTTTAGTGTTAAATACCAGGGAGAAGAGGTAGTTTAGTGTTAAATACCAGGGAGAAGAGGTAGTTTAGTGTTAAATACCAGGGAGAAGAGGCAGGTTTTAGCGTTAAATACCAAGGAGAGGAGGTGGGTTTTCAGCCTGAACTTAAAGGATCTGACAGGCAGGGGGCGCTGTTCATAGTCTGGCCTCTGTCACATTCAGCCAAAGCAACAACACCACCATGGAGACCAGCAAAAGGCAGACTCTTCTCTAAAAAAGTTACAGGGTGCATCTTTATCCACAGCCATCGTCGTTTTATCTCAGTGTTAATGTGTTTTCGAAGATATTTTCCACTGCTGCATTCACATGTGCTCTCTCTCCGCAGAGGACCTTGTTGACCTTTGATTGGCTACAGCGCGTCTCAGGACATGTTATCATCACATGGAGAACACATCACGCCTGATTAATGTCCCTCTCCACGCCGCTTCTGTATAAATCACTGATCCTTGTCGAACTTCAGACAGACAGAGACAGTCCAGACAAACTCACCAAATGTTACATAGATCTTCAGAACGATTCAAAGTTAAGACCCTATATATATATAAATAGACATAGCCAACCTGCTAGCCGTTGTGTTCCAAAAAGGAAGTGAGCCTGGGCGTGCTTCCAGCTCCTTCGACTTTGGCTCCAATTCACTTTCTACTAAAAAACAGTGTCCAGTCTCTTTGTAACTGCTGCTGTCAGACTCGTCATTTTGGTCTTACTAAATGTTCAAAATGTGTCTGTAAATCAAGATATGAACATTAATAACAGACAAATCAACTGCCTATTTTTCCCGAGGTCACTCCCGCTAGCATTAGCAACACGTTTGATTGACAACGTTGCTAAGTGCCCGCTTCCTGCTCAAACCAGTGGTGGGGGTGAGAGCAGAGCTTTCCTCCTGATTGGATCTTTTGTTGCTATGATACGGTCGGAATTCCTAACATGCAACTAGGCTCCAAATTAGCCGTATACCTGCTAGCCTCGATGAGTTTTATTTGGAGCCAAGTGCTGTGGGTCACGTCACACTCATTTAGTCCACTTCTTTATACAGTCTATGTTTAGGACTGCCGCCGTAGTAATTAACAGTTCAACACTTATTAATGAGTAAATAATTACAGCTAGCTTTTAAAAGTACTTTGTGACTTTATGGTGAAAGGAAGGGTCCCTGTTTTTTCTCCATATATGTTCCATATATACCGTCGCCTGGAATGTTCCCACACAGGGTGGCATTAAAACGTGAATCTATCTTGTGTTTATTCAATTCCATTTTTTTTTTTTTTATTGAAACACATGCACTGCTACCTCTTCATAGATCTGACCTATAACCTGACTTAAAGAAATAAACATAGCCATAGCCACATAATAGTGATGAAGTATTGTATTTTTTAAACTATTTGCACAGTTGTGGTTATGTTAGATTTAAGTGTATTTTAAGATCTGTGTCGTCCCTCGGTCGTGGAGGTAGTGAGTGAAGACGTTTGGCTGCTCGTCCTTCTTCAGTTCTGCTCAGATTCCTGCTGGACGCTGCCTTATATCTGTCTGAAGGAGGCGCTAACGACACTGAAGCTAACGACGCTGAAGCTAACGACACTGAAGCTAAACACACTGTTTGTTTACAGTCTCTGTTTGTTAGCTAAATCTGTTAAAAGCAGGACAAAAATGTACACGAAAAAGTATATATGTGCAGTGGTGGCAAAAAAAAAAAAAAATGCTTAAGTAAAAGCTAAAGTATCAAATGAAAAAAAATCTACTTAAGTGAAATGATTACAGTGCCCATTTAAAAATGCATTTAAAGAGTAAATAGTAAAAGTATTTCTTACAGATTTTGAAGTCTTATAAAGCTTTAAATGTAGTGATTTTGATAAAGATTGTGCTGTTTCTGGCAGTTTTTTTTGTTTGCTCAAACGACGATGGCATTAAATCTAAGCTAAGCTAACTACACTCAAGCTAACAAGCTAACACACCTGTTTGTCTCTGTTTGTTAGCTAGGTCTATTAAACTACACAAGAGTGAACTGTGCCTGAGTTATATTTTGGATAATGGTTCAGGACCCTCAATGGCTAGTCTCACACCTATTAGCATACTGGCTATTAGGCATACTGGCTAGCACTGTTGTTTTCCTTGTTTTGATGTAGATTAGACACAATACGCTTCAGCTTCTGCCTAAACCTGGTCACTTACTTGTTCGATTAGATGTTTTTTATTATTTTTTATATAATGTTTGTAGACTGTACTGACTTATAAACTGACAAAAGAAAAAATAAATGAAAGCTGATGTCTGAGGATGGAGTTGAGTCCATTCCTGTTCAAAGATGGATTGCCGAGTTCCCAAAACAAAAATGGCTTCTTTAACTCCCCTCTCAAACGTTTCTTTTCTTTGGCTCAGACCTGCACCTCACTATCTTCTTTTCACTATCTATTTTAATAGTTATGTATCTTTTGATTGCAAATTCCAGGGGGCAGACGCTCCAGCAGCAGAAGTTACACCGTGTACCTTTAATGCAGAACAAAAACCATGACTGTTTCTGCACTTCCAAATGAAACGCTGGACTGCAGCACAAACTCCCGCTATCTCTTTGCGTGTGCTTATCTGCCTTGCCTCCTTATTTCACCTGTACAGAGCAGACACAGAGCTCAGGAGTCAGCTGGTCTGGTCCTGGAGGAGTTGAAAAAAGCGCTCCTCCTCCAACAGTTTTCATGAGAGCGGCCACTGCGGTACACAGCCTCTGATAAGACTTAGAGCTGCCTGTCCTCCCTCCTGTCCTCGCTCCCCTCCCCCTGGGCTTTACGCAGACGCCGCTCTCACATCCACCTTATACGAAACATTTAACTTTGTGAAATGTAAGTTTAAAGTGCCCAGATTACGCAATATTCTCATTATATCTCTGTTTCCTCGTCACAAACAGACCTGGAGTTGTGTTTTTGTTTCATTTCACACATGTTTAACACTAAAATCCTGCATATTTATTTAGAGAGTTTCTTCTCTCAAAATGAAAACACACTCTGTTCCACCTTGTGATGTCATCAAGTGGTAATACAGGAAGTGCTCCACAGTGTTTTTAAAACTCACTACACCTTCACCAGTAGAATTATTTGGATTAATTTTCAATGCTGGAATTGCCAATCTAGTGCTAACCAGCCACATGCTAACCAGATATTTGCTAACCAGCTCAGTACGTGCTAACCAACCACATGCTAACCAGCCACATGATAACCAGTCACGTTGGTTAACCAGCCACATGCTAACCAAAAATGATGTGCTAACCAGATATGTACCAACCAGCTACGTGCTAACCACCCACTTGCTAACCAGGCATGTTCTAACCAGCACATGCTAACCCAGTCACGTGCTAACCAGATATGTACCAACCAGCTACGTGCTAACCAGCCCACATGCTAACCAGGCATGTTATCTAACCAGCCACGTACTAACCAGCCACATGCTAACCAGATATGTACTAACCAGCTACGTACTAACCAACCACATGCTAACTAGCTAAGGTGCTAACCAGCTATGTGCTAATCAGCCCACGTATCTAACCAGCTACATATTGAAAACTAAAGGTAAGAGTAGCTATTAACTTGAAAATTACATGACACTTTATGACATCACAAGGTGGAACAGAGCATTTTGAGCTTTGGAGATGTAGCCCGACTAATAATAAAGTTTTACTCAAACATGTGTGAATGAAAAGAAAAAAAAAACACGGACTCAGGTATGTTTTTGAGAAGCTGGTAACTTCCTATACTTTTTGGTTACTTTTTTACAGATTTGACTGATGTAAAAACTCATATTTGGCATAACCTTACCCACCAAAATAAGTCCTGATAATAAAAACATAAAAAAACCCCGCTGTACCAGCACGTTCACATGCTAACGCCCCTGCCAGGACGCCTCACCTCGTTTGATACTGTTCCACATGTGAGCGGGAAACACTCCATCCCACTCGTCCTTATCTGCGGAGCGCTGCTTTAGCTCTGTCGTCACACCCTCCTACATGCGTCTGTGTTCCAGTTCATATAGGGATAACTCATGACCGTGGACCCGTTGACCCTCGGCCCTTGGTGCCTGCGAGTCTGAAACACGGGACAAAAAGTGAAGTGACTATAAAATCATTGCCTAGTACTATCTGTTCCACTTTTGAAAGTACAGTTAGACACTTTTTTGTTCTTAAATAGTGTTATGTAATAGTCACAAAACAGATAAACATCCTCTATGGAACAGTGACGCCTGCTTCTGTTGGGAAATACATTTTTATATTCTAGTCACTAGTCACGTACTAAAGTGAGCTAGTGCTAACCAGCCACGTGCTAACCAGTCACGTACTAACCAGCTACGTGCTAACCAGCCACGTGCTAACCAGTCACGTAACCAGCTACGTGCTAACCAGCCACCAGTGCTAACCCACAGTCATGTGCTAACCCAGATATACGTGCTAACCAGCCACGTGCTACACCAGTCAATACTAACCAGCTACGTGCTAACAGCTACGTGCTAACCAGTCACATACTAACCAGTCACATACTAACCAGCCAAGTGCTAACCAGTCACATACTACCAGTCTGTCATGATCCCTGCTTGTTCCTGCCTCCTGTGTCTCCTCTCCCCCTCCTCACCTGCCGGACTCCAGAGCTGGTGAGGCCCTGGCTCCTCCCACACACCTGCAGCCCATCAGGGCAATCAACGCACCTGCAGGTGGTTAAAAGGAGCCAGGGACCCAGCTCTCTCTGCCAGGTCGTCTGATCGTCACCGTGTGTCTCTCGCGTGCTGTTCGAACTCACCACTGTTGGTCCTAGTGTCCCCTGCTGTGCTTCCTGTCCGTGTTCCTGCCTGGGTGTCCTGCTGCCGTGTCCTGCCTGTGTTCTCCGACCCTGACTCCGGTACCGGCTGTGCTCCCGTCTCGTGTGTTCCCTGCACCTCTGGACCCTGACCTGCACCCCAGCACCCAGCTCCTCGTATGTTCTCCCGTTCACCTGTTGTGTCTTGTTCTGTCAATAAACCACCCTAAACTTCCCGAGTCCCGCATCTCTGTCCCGCCTCACACCCCCCATTTGACACAGCACCTACTAACCAGCCAAGTGCTAACCAGCTCCGTGCTAACCATTCTACGTGCGAACCAGCTACGGCTAACCAGTCACATAACTAACCAGCCCAGTGCTAAAGCCATGCCTACCCGTACGTCTAACCAGTACGTGTAACCAGTCCATACGCAACCAGTGCACAGCTGTGCTAACCAGCCAGGTGCTAACCAGCTACGTGCTA
>JAIEZT010000054.1:1567074-1643167 GCA_019594935.1 Periophthalmus modestus
GCTTTCAGAGCAGTTTTAGTGGAAAATTTAAATGGTCAAAATAATGGGGAAAGTTTTTACAAGCCCAAACATGTAAACTTTGAAGAACATGTGTGTGATTATGCTTGCTACATCGCTCTGTTAATTGTCTCATGTTTTTACTGAAAGGAAACCCAAAAGCACCATTTGAACCGTGCGGCTGGTTTATTTATTTGTAAAGTCAAAACCATTAGTCCTTCAAGCTACGATGTATGTTCGCTGATACCTCCCCACGCACAACTTTGTTACTTTACCGTCTACTGCATGAAAGATTCTTATTACACAGTATTTCTTCGTTAGCACGGCAAACCCACGCTCAATTAAACCCAATTCTAAGTAGCCTACACTGCCTCTGTGTAGTGTTTATATAAATGGTGCCATGCTTTGAATGGTGCCAAGGTCTTGAAGCTGCTTAACCGGGCTCGAGTTTGACCAAGACGAAGCTTGAAAAGTAAATGGCCCGTGAATCAACAAATATAGGCCAGAAGCATGTGAGGCTCTGGCATGAACACACACGTCCCCATATGAGCCTAACACACACAAACATGTCCCAATATGAGCCTAACACAACATGTACTCATATGAGCCTAACAAACACACATGTCCCAATAGAGCCTAAAACACACAGGTACTCATATGAGCCTAACAAACACACACGTCCAAATATGAGCCTAACAAACACACACGGGGGTCCCCATATGAGACTAACAAACACATACGTCCCAATATGAGCCTAACAACAACACATGTCCCAATATGAGCCAAACAAAACACACACTTCCCATATGAGCCTAACAAACACACACGTCCAGATATGAGCCTAACAAACAAACACGTCCCAAAATGAGCCTAAACAACACCACACATCCAAAATAGAGCCTACAACACACACATGTCCCCATATGAGCCTAACAAACACACACGTCCCCATATGAGCCTAACAAACACACACGTCCCAATATGAGCTAACAAACCACACGTCCCGATATGAGCCTAACAAACACACACGTCCCTATATGAGCCGAACAAAACACACAAGTCTCAATATGAGCCTAACAAACCACACACTCCCAATAGCGCCGAACAAACACACACGTCCCATATGAGCCTAACAAACATACAAAGGTCCAAATATGAGGCGAACAAACACACACGTCCCATATGAGCCTAACAAAACACACATGTCCCCATATGAGCCTAACAAACACACCACGTCCAATATGAGCCTAACAAACACACACATCCAAAATGAGCCTAACAAACACACATGTCCCCCATATGAGCCTAACAAACACACACGTCCCCATATGAGCCTAACAAACACACACGTCCCAATATGAGCCTAACAAACACACACGTCCCGATATGAGCCTAACAAACACACACGTCCCTATATGAGCCGAACAAACACACACGTCTCAATATGAGCCTAACAAACACACACGTCCCAATATGAGCCGAACAAACACACACGTCCCCATATGAGCTAAACAAACATACACGTCCCAATATGAGGCGAACACAAACACACACGTCCCATATGAGCCTAACAACCACACATGTCCCCATATGAGCCTAACAAACACACACGTCCCAATATGAGCCTAACAAACACACACGTCCCAATATGAGGCCGAACAAACACACACGTCTCAATATGAGCCCCTAACAAAACACACACGTCCCAATATGAGCCGAACAAACACACACACGTCCCCATATGAGCCTAACAAACATACACGTCCCAATATGAGGCGAAACAAACACACACGTCCCCATATGAGCCTAACAAACACACATGTCCCATATGAGCCTAACAAACACACACGTTCCCAATATGAGCCTAACAAACACACGTCCCAATATGAGCCTAACAAACACACACGTCCAAATATGAGCCTAACAAACCACGTCCCCATATGAGCCTAACAAACACACATGTCCCCATATGAGCCTAACAAACACACACATCCCCTATATGAGCCTAACAAACACACACGTCCCCATATGAGCCTAACAAACACACACGTCTCAATATGAGCCTAACAAAACACACACGTCCCAATATGAGCCAAACAAACACACACGTCCCCATATGAGCCTAACAAACACACACGTCCAATATAGAGCCAAACAAAACACACACGTTCCCCATATGAGCCTAACAAACCACACACGTCCCAATATGAGCCGAACAAACACACACGTCCCCATATGAGCCTAACAAACACACACATCCAATATGAGCCTAACAAACACACACGTCCCCCATATGAGCCTAACAAACACACACTTCCCCAATATGAGCCTAAACAAACACACACTTCCCCATATGAGCCCCATAACAAACACCACGTCCCCATATGAGCCAAACAAACACACACATCCCAATATGAGCCTAAAACAAACACACACGTCCCCATATGAGCCTAACAAACACACACTTCCCCATATGACCCTAAACACACACGTCCCCATATGAGCCTCTGACATGAACACACAAGTCCCCATATGCTACAAAACGAGCGAGAGAGATAACACTTTAATGGGGATTGTGAGTGCTGTAAACATAACTATTGAAGAGAACAGGCTGCTAAACCTGACGCAGAAGCACAAGTCATGAAATGTCAATGGTCAAATAAAAGTGTTTTGGAAATAAAGACAATATCCCCCACATTTAACTCTTTTATAAATGAACGTCAGAAATGAGCAGTAGGCTTCATATGCTGCTAATATGGTACATTTGTAAGGTACATTTACAGATTTTCTGAGCACTAATACCTCAAATGCAAGACAATACTAGAGAAAACTACCAGTATCTGCCACTTTTATTAGCCTTAAATTTCCAGCAGAGGGCGATATTTGTTTCAAACCAACCTGTATTTTTATTATTGTAATATAAAATGCAAAATAGATACTGTGGAAGTGCCACATTTTCTGGACTATAAGTTGCTCCTGAGTATATCCGCTCCTGAGTATAAGTTGCCCCTGAGGACAGGCCGCTCCTGAGTATAAGCCGGCCGGGGGGGGGGGGGGGGGGGGGGGGGGGGGGGGTTATATGTTTTTTTCTTCCTCTTATCAGTAATACCAAGTATTTTTAAGTATTAAACATCTGTAATACACAAATGCAAAATAGATATATTTCAGTAAAGTAAATCTAGTAGTAATAGTAGTATCGAATCAAGCAGGTGGTGGTTTCACAAAAGTTTCACAATATTCTTGACTCTGCAGTCGCTGTATAGTAGCGTATCTAAAAAATAGCAAAGGGATGTGTGTTGACAGCACTGACTCGCTCGTCGTGTGTAAGCGAGGGGCCTGTATGTGGCAAACAGGGATTTTCATAAGAGTGTGTGATTCAGAGAACGGGAGAGTGTGGTGAAGAAGCATGTCTCCAGAGAGTCACCCACCAAACCAGGAGCTCAGCTGTGGTCTGACCGGCCTCATGAACCCCCTGACCGGCCTCATGAACCCCCTGACCGGCCTCATGAACCCCTGAACGGCCTCATGAACCCCCCTGACCGGCCTCATGAACCCCCTGACCAGCCTCATGAACCCCCTGACCGGCCTCATGACCCCCTGACCAGCCGCATGAACCCCCTGACCGGCCTCATGAACCCCCTGACCAGCCGCATGAACCCCCTGACCGGCCTCATGAACCCCCCTGACCAGCCGCATGAACCCCCTGACCGGCCTCATGAAACCCCTGACCCTACACATCCTCGGATACTTCTGCCTAACTCTGAGGAACAACTCACCGCAGCTATCATGAAAAAAACTGCACTTTTTCACTTTTAAAGAAAACATTTTTGGGGGGTAGTAGTAGTAGTAGTATAGTATTAAGCTATAACTTTCTGTATGTAGAGAGAGGGACACAGTTTTTCAATAGAAAGTGAATTGGAGCCAGTGGCGGCTAGCAGGTTAGCTATATCCATTTAAAAAACAGTCTATGGGTAAGTCTCTTTGTTACACCAGGATTCGTACTAAAAGGTTTTGTAGTATTGAAACCAGGTGATGCAACCTCTGTGCAACGCTCGTCAGTTCAACTTTAGAGACCTAAGCTGTCAATCATTAAAAGGACTAAATGTGATAAGTTCGGTTTTTCAAATGTTGACAGTGCAAACAGGAAGTGGGGGCGTCTTAACATTTTAAAGCTTCAGGTCTTGCATAACGTCTTGGGATGTACTACAAACTGTATATCCAAATGGACATAGCTAACCTGCTAGCTGCCACGTTCCAAACAGGAAGTGATCATGGGCGCACTTCCTGCTCCATCGACTCTGGCTTTTGGCATTTTGGTTTTAAATGTTCGTATTTACCCTGAGGTAGCTCCTGTTAGCGTTAGCAACAGGTTTGATTGACAGCGTTGCTAAGACCTGTTTTAGCCAGTACTGTGGTTGGGAAGGGGCATTATCTGCAACAGCCTCGCTCCAGATTGGCTCTTTGGTTGCTATGATACTGGAAATAACTCTTAGCCCCGCCCACTCAGTCCCTTCTGACTCTGATGTTGAACCATGACAGAGAAACAGCCATTTGGTCCAAGGCTGTTGTTTCCACATACCATCCAACAACGTTTCTGATTGGCTAAATTCGTCTTTTCTTGGCAGTTGCTTCCACATGGTTCTATTAGACCCTGTATGAACACATAATTCGATGGTTTCACACTTCGTCAGCTGCATTTGAAGGACACTAACATCACTTCCTGTCCCATTTCATGCCCCCGACGAATAAATGTGCTCTGCGTTTCCATG
Source organism: Periophthalmus modestus (assembly GCA_019594935.1). NCBI lineage: Eukaryota > Metazoa > Chordata > Actinopteri > Gobiiformes > Gobiidae > Periophthalmus > Periophthalmus modestus. Next base: position 1,571,841 of record JAIEZT010000054.1, read on the forward strand.
GAGATCGGCCATAAACGAAGCATCCGAGCAGACTTCACGCCCTTCTATATCCCATCATGCACTGCGCGTGACTTCTTCTACAGGAGAAACAAGGTATATTTTCTTAAAGTTATGTAATACGAGCTACAATTCGGAAAAAAATCACCTTGAACGTTATATTTGTCTGTTAATATTTAAAGGGAAAGATGAATTCCTTACGTCATTCAATCAAAACAGAAATAAACGGCTGCGACGACGACACCTTGACTCTTCTTCTATGAAATAATAAAGAATTTAAAAGTAAATAAGTAAAGCTATGTAACATAAGCTAGGTAAAGTAAGCTACGTAACATAAGCTAGGTAAAGTAAGCTACGTAACATAAGCTAGGTAAAGTAAGCACAGACAGAGGTTCCGTGTCGTAGATCTGTCGTATTTCAGCACGGCCTTTGCAGCAACGAAGAAGTACCTTTGTCGGCCGGGTACTTCAAACGGTTTTTCAAACAGTACTTCGAGTTTTGCAACTGTTGTATTGGGACACGGCCGTAGTACGCCTTGAGAAATACAACCCTGTGTTTCTACGACAATGACTCAAGTGAATGAATCAAATTTAAATATCTGGCCTGTTGACACACAACCTTCAACTGTGTCACGCTTCAAAAATGCCGTTTTCTATTCCTGGGCCATGTCGTTTCGTAAAATACGTTTTGTTACTAAATACTTCCTTTCAAATGAGGAACATGAAGCCGTCTGAGTTTTAAGCTGAAAGAGCCGTCATCATGCTATCTCGTACTGTGTGTATCGCTGTTCAACCCCAAAAAGCAGTAAAACGCCAAAGTTATGTAAGTGTAGCTTCCTCCTGTTCACTCTGCTCACTCCAGCGCCGCCTCGTACGTGGATATAATCTAATGTTCAGTGTTCGAATCAAATCAGATGTATTTATATGGCTCATTTGTCTTATCGTTTGTTTCATGCCCAGAGTCCTGTGTTCTGTTATATTACGATGTTATATCTGGCAACGTAGCATTTAAGCAGCTTCATGTTTGTTTTGCATTTATTTATTACCAGTGGTGGAATGTAATGAGGTAAAAGTAGTAAAAGTGCTATACTTCGGTACACATTTTAGGTATTTGTACTTTATTTAAGTACGTTTTACAGTGTATACTTTTACTTTTACTTCACTACATTTGAGAGCAGTATCTACTTTCTACATTTTTGAACAAGACTGAAAAGTAAAAATTCTTTTTTTTTTTTACTAGATATATAAACATATTTGCATTTTTTGGGGCAAATATAAAGAGGGTGGGTATAAAAATGTGTCTTGAATGGGACAAACTGACTGAAATAATGGAAACTGTGCAATGAGTGTAATGTGCAATCAAGAGAATTGTGCAGTGAATGGAATGTGCAATATTTCGGATGGTGCAGTTATGGGAACTGTGCAATGAGTGTAATGTGCAATAAATGGAATGTGCAATTAAGGGAATTGTGCAGTGAGTTGAATGTGCATATTCTGTATGGTGCAATAGGAAACTGTGCAATGAGTGGAATGTGCAATAATAGGAATTGTGCAATGAGTGGAATGTGCAATAATAGGAATGTGCAACGAGTGGAATGTGCAATTAGTGGCATATGCAATATTCTGTATGGTGCAATAATGGGAGCTGTGCACTGAGTGTAATGTGCAATAATAGGAATTGTGCAATGAGCAGAATGTGCAATGAGTGAAATGTGCAATATTATGTATGGTGCAATAACGGGAGCTGTGCAATAAGTGTAATGTGCAATAATAGGAATTGTGCAATGAGCGGAATGTGCAATATTTTGTATGGTGCAATAATGGGAACTGTGGAATGAGTGGAATTTGCAATTATTGGAACTGTGCAACGAGTGCAGAGAGCAATTTTATTTTGACCTTTTCTTGACTCCATCCTCTGATACAACGTGTTTACTTTCATTTTGAATCATGTCTGTTCATTAACATGCACTGTCCTGATCAAATAAATCCATAAATAAATAAATCATAGCTGAAGACCTGTTGAAAAGTCTTGCATATACAGAATAGAAATAATTTTTGTAATCTAAATTGACCTAAAACAGGAAACATTTGGTCTGATTTCATGTCAGACAGTGAGGAAAAAAAAAAACCTAAACATATGCATGTGTTTTATATAGAGTATGTAAACTTCTGGGTTCAACTGTAGACGATAAACTAGTGTAACATGGGTCCTTTAACTGCCCCAGAATGCCGTTATAGTGCTGAACACGTCTGTTTGGTGCATGTATTGACGTATTTCCTCAGCCTGGTTGTGAGCGTGGCTGTGTTAGGCCTGTGTTTGGTGTGTGGAGGTGACAGTTCGCCCCTGCTGTCTCTCTGTGGTTTTCACGGCTCTGTGGTTAAAGCAGCAGACATCAGTTATCAAGAGTCTGCACACAGCCCACTCCTGTCTCAGCACATCACCGTCTCTGCCCTGGTCTCATGCAAATGTTTTACACTCACACAAGGACAATATCTTCATCCTATCATTTAGCATTGGTTCATTTGCCTGTCTCCATGGCGATGGTATTGTTTTGCCTATGCTCCACAGTGTGGCATTGAAATAATCTGCAAAAATATCCAAAAGGACGAGTAGGTGGCGCCAGCAAGTCAAGTTACAGGTTAGATCTGTGGAGATGTGACCCCACTCACTGTAGAATGCATGGTTTTTCAAGGTATGTAGTTAAATCAATGCAAAAAGTTACTTAGTGTAGCTTTAAAGAGCCAATATTACTCTATTTTCTGATCTGTTTTAATGTTTCCTCATCACAAACAGACCTGGAGTTGTGTTTTTTTTGTTTCATTCTCACATGTTTAACACATAAACCTGCAGATTCAGTCTGAGTTCTTCTCTCAAACTGAAAACAGTCTGTTCCACTTTGTGATGTCATTAAGTGGTAATACAGGAAGTGCTCCACCGTGTTTTTAAACTCCACACACCTTCATTTCTAGAATCATTTGGATGATTTCAGCTCTGGAATTGGTAAAACTAAAGATAAAATGTCGCTGTTCACTTGAAAACTACCACTTGATGACATCACAGGGTGGAACAGAGCATTTTGAGCTTTGGAGATGTTACAGACTAATAATAAAGTGTGACTCAAACATGTGAATGAAACAAAACACAACTCCAGGTCTGTTTTTGAGAGGAGGAAACAACATTAGATCATGACTTACAGCTTTAAGGTCCATGATTATTACTGTGGATCTTGTGTAATCAGACAGTTTCATTTGTGTTTATTGTTTCAGTGGAAAAAGCTTTTTTTAAATCTGAATTCTGACAAGTCATGACAAGAGCATTTTCCACTCTTCAGATCAATAATGTTCTGTCTGAGTCTGACGACACTCCTACAGTCTGCCGGGGAGGTGAAACTGATAATGTGGCATAGATTTTATCAAGAAGTGATGAACATAGACTGTTTATATAAATGGACATAGCTAACCTGCTAGCTGTCGTGTGTCTCTCTGTCCCTGCTGCTGTCAGACTCATTTTGGTCTTAAATGTTTGTATTAACCCTCTACATGATCCTGGGTTTTTATTTCACTTTGTGTGTCTGTAAATCAACATCTGAACATTAAAAACACTTTAATCAGGTCCTTCTTTCCCTGAGGTTGCTCCTGCTGGCGTTAGAAACAAGTTTGATTGACAGCGTTGCTAAGGTGCGTGATCTTCAACAGCCTCGCCCCGGATTGGCTCTTTGGTTGCTATGACACTCGGGGTCAGGCGGGCCCCTAAAACCCTTTGGAGCCTGGGACAACAGACCCCTTTATCCCCCCGTCATCCCCCCAGCAGATATTACATATTTTATTTCATTTTTGAGTCTAACCTTTGAAAATAACAGTTTTTGTACATTATTATTTCAAGTTTGGCCTTCAAAATGACCATCCATCCATTTTCTTCTGCTTATCCAGGGCCAGGTCACAGAGGCAGCAGTCTAAGCAGGGACTCCCAGACTTCCCTCACCCCAGACACGTCCTCCAGCTCCTCCGGTGGGACCCCAAGGTGTTCCCAGGCCAGAGAGACATAATCCTGAGACATGTCCTGGGTCTTCCCCTTGGTCTCCTCCTGGTGGGACATTACATTCAAAATTACATTCTCTCCAAGTTATAAATCAGATCTTAGGTCCCAACAGTTTATCTTTATTTGACTTTTGTGTCTGTAAATCAAGATATGAACATTAATAACAGACAAATCAGCTGCCATCTTCCCCCGAGGTCGCTCCAGCTAGCGTTAGCAACAGGTTTGATTGACAGCGTTGCTTAGCTTTGCTCCAGATTCGCCGCTGTACCTGCTCCAGCCTCGATGAGCGTCATTTGAGCTGAAGCTGTGGGCGACGTCACACTCGCTCAGTCACTTATATATTGAAGCAGTAAAATACACTTGGCTTTTGAAAACATGACTAGAACAAAGAGTAAACTCCAATCCCCCGATGACTTTTTCAAATGGCTTTTATCTGTTTTGCAAATGAACTCTTCAAGCATAAACTGACCAGCGTTTTGAGTGATATCATTTGGACTCACGAGGACGGACAGAATTCCAGGACACACCACATCAAACGGTTCTTTGGATATGTCGGAAAGTCTTGGAGGCCAGATTGAGGTTTGGTTTTTTTTGGGGAGGATTTTGAATTAAAAGTTTAATTGTCAAAAAGTCCAAACATGAGAATTATAGCCACAGATGACAAATCCATCCAAAGCCATTGTCCACAGCCTTATTTCAGGATCTGTTGGTGATGAAAGACGGTTTATTTGGTCCCATTTGGTCTCAGTTGGTTATGTGCTGCTTTAATCTGCTCCAGCTGGTCTTAGTCACTAGTCACTAGTCCTGTCCGTCACATGTAACTTATTACGGGGTCGCTTTGATCCTGACTGTAACTGTGTGTGTGCGTGTACTTACTCACAAAACACTGGGGTATTTTTACACGCTTAACTCCACGCAGCCATGAAGGTTTAGACCAGACAAGCAAAGATCAATGGAAAGTGTCGATGTTGAAAGAGAATCTGGGATCAAGACTTTAGGCAGAGGTGGGTTACGTCAAAATGTTATTACTCAAATAAAAATAGTGGTCCAAGGAATTACTCGGGTAAAAGTAAAAAGACTTAAAGAGAAACTGTTGGGACGTAACATCTGATTTATAATTTGGAGTGAATGTAATTTTGAAGGTCAAACATGAAATAATGTACAAAATCTGTTATTTTTCAAAGGATAGATTCAAAAATTAAATAAAAAAAATGTGTAATATCTACAGGGGAGTAGAGTAGAGAAGGGGGGACAAATGGTTCCGGGACCCATCCAACTGTGAGTATCATAGCAACTAAAGAGCCAATCAGGAGCGACGCTGTTGAAGGTAACGCCCCTTCACCGCTGGTGTAGCAGGGAGAGGGCTCTTAGACGACCTGCCCTCTAACAGGTCAGACGACTGTAACGTCCTGATCACTGGCCTCTCCAAACGAGCCTTAGAACAGAAAAGAACATCCAGATAGAACACTGCTGTGAGGGTCCTGACTAGAACCAGGAAGTACTTCACACATGTGTCCTGTGAAGTACTTCACACATGTGTCCTGTGTCAGGTGAAGTACTTCACACATGTGTCCTGTGTCTCTGTGTGAACAAGACTCTCCATGAACCAAAGAACATCTCCCACATGTTAGAGCCACATGAACATCTCACACTCTGAGGACTTCAGGGACCGACTCCTGCTGGTCCCAGAGTCAGGACTAAACCTGGAGAATCAGTGTTTCACTTTTGTGGAGATAAAACCTGGAACATTCTTCCTGAAGATGTGAGACAGACTCGACTTTGACAATGTTTAAATCCAGGCTCAGACGGTTCTGTTTAGCTGCTTGTGACTGAAGAGTTTTATAAAGGTTTTTATTCAGCTTTATTCTATTGTAATGTTAATTTTATGATGATAATTTGTGATAATTTATGCTTTGATTTTAATGTCTTTCTTATTCTGTAAATTTGAATTACTTTGTGTAAGAATTATGCTATACAAAAAAACTTGCCTTGCCTTAGCAACGCTGTCAATCAAACCTGTTGCTAACGCTAGCAGGAGCGACCTCGGGGAGAGAAGGCGCCTGATAAGTGTCTTGCTAATGTTCATATCCTGATTTCCAGACAAAACTGAAAAAATAAAAACCCCAGGATCATGTAGAGGGTTAATACGAACATTTAAGACCAAAATGAGTCTGACAGCAGCAGGGACAGAGAGAGGGGCCGACGGTTTTTCACAGAAAGTGAATTGGAGCCAGAGTCGACAGAGCTGGACGTGTAGCACATGATCACGTCCTGTTTGGAACGTGGCAGCTAGCAGGTTAGCTACGTCCATTTATATAAACAGTCTCTGGTTTAGACGTTAATCCGAGCTCTGATGTGGTGTGGACGCAGTCGCAGTCGTCATAAATGGCGTTCCAGACACCTATCAATCTTCCTCACTCTGTTACTGCGAGTTTTGAAAAGTCCAAACCAAACTGTTTTTCCACGACGCAGTGCCATACTTTCTGTTTTCCGCTGTCTTCCTGGAAAAGTGGAACCGCTGTCCCCGCTTTAATGTGTACCATCTGTGCGAGCTGCTCCTATCTCTGCCTTATCCCACAGCGCGACTATTAGCATGTTCAAAACTCCGCTTCAACGGGTAAAATGTGTCTGTCTGGAATAATTTGAGGAATACGGAGCGCAAACATTGAAAAGGCTCTGTCCACAGCAGCACGCTAGCTAGCTCACTGTGTCGCAAAGCTAACAGTCACTTTTATTAAAATCAAAAACAACCTATTCAAATTCAAAGACCACCCGATTATTTTTACATGTAGAATACTTCAGTTTGTGGTATTTTAATATTTATTATGCCTCAAAATTAGCATTAGCATTAGCATTGCACAAAAATGTCTCTTTCTAAACACAGAAGCTCCCCATACACTCTCTCATCTTTAAATATTTATTCGTTTTAGTGTGACGCAGCAAAAACCTCATAGAGATAAAACTGGACAGGAAGTAGTTACGCTAACAGGAAGTAGTGATGCTAACAGGAAGTAGTGACGCTAACTGTGAGGTAGAGGGCGCTGTTGTGGCAATGAGATGATGAACTGAGACGGGACAGAACTGAATAATCACTAATTTTATAGGGTCAAAGTGCAGTCAAGCAAGAGCACAGTATCCACACAGCGCCCCCTGTGGTCTTCTGATATACACACACTCTTCAATTCAGGACTAAACCAGGACTAAACCAGGACTAAACCAGGACTAAACCAGGTCTAAATCAGGACTTAACCAGGACTAAACCAGGACTAAACCAGGACTAAACCAGGTCTAAATCAGGACTTAACCAGGACTAAACCAGGACTAAACCGGAACTAAACCGGGACTAAACCAGGAATAAACCAGGACTAAACCAGGTCTAAACCTGGACTAAACCTGGAAAAAAACAGGACTAAACCAGTTTTATATACCAGGTCTAAACCAAGAATAAACCAGGACTAAACCGGACTAAACCGGGACTAAACTGGGACTAAACCAGGACAAAACCAGGACTAAACCAGGACTAAACCAGGACTAAACCAGGTCTAAACCAGTTCTAAACCAGGACTAAACCAGGACAAAACCAGGTCTAAACCAGGACTAAACCAGGACTAAACCAGGTCTAAACCGGGACTAAACCGGGACTAAACCGGGACTAAACCGGGACTAAACCGGGACTAAACCAGGACTAAACCAGGACTAAACCAGGACTAAACCAGGACTAAACCAGGACTAAACCGGGACTAAACCAGGACTAAACCAGGACTAAACCGGGACTAAACCAGGTCTAAACATGTAGAATCAGTGTTTTGAGTTTTGTTCAGTTAAAACCTGGAACATTCTTCCTGAAGATGTGACTCAGTCTCGACTTTGACGATGTTTAAATCCAGGCTCAGACGGTTCTGTTTTGCTGCTGTGACTGAAGGTTTTGATTCTGCCTTTTCTCTTTTAATGTCCTTTTCATGATGATTAGTTTTGATTTGTTGTATTGTGATTTTAATGTCTTTCTTATTCTGTAAAACTCTTTGAATTGCTCTGTGGACAGACTGTGCTGCTCAGATAAACTCGTGTCAGTGCTGTGTGTCTTTATTTGACTGTAGTGTCATTTTAAACACTCTGGAGTTTCCATTTGAACATTTTAGTCGATATTGGACGCGCTGTAAAAAGTGAGGAAAAATCTTTGGGGGAGATTTGTCCATTTTAAGGGAGGCTGGGCCCCCTCACGCCCCCCCCCTGGCACCGCCCCTGGTCTTACAGGCTCGAGCTCCTCTGACCAGTGTGACTTTTTGTAATAAACTTGTAAAACTTGTCCAGTAATAACAATAATGAGCATATGAATGAAAAAGTGAAACATATAAATGTATTTACACATAATCCAGTGTAAAGCAGAAAAAGACAATACAAGAGGCTGGGTTTTATTTATAAGTGCCATGTAGACACTCATTTTAACTTTTTTTTTTTTTTTTCTGTCATTTCTGGTTGACAACAGCTGAATGATTTAGATTTTTTAATTTTTTCCGAACAAACAAAGGCAGTTTTTGTACTTTTAGAGCATACTGTCACATAATTTGGTTAAAAAAAAAACTTATCTCTTGGTCCATGATGTCGTGAGCTGCTATAGCTGCAGACTAAACGAGACGCATGGTAAAGTCACAGTAAAGAGCGTCGAAAGTGAAAGTGAAACTTGCTGCCCCCTTTTTAAAGCTCCTATGACACAAAACTGACTCTTGTAGCTTTAAGTCATGTTCTAATATTGTTACCTCCTGAAAAACAGACTTAAGTTGTGTTTTGTTTCATTCACACATGTTATTATTAGTCTGTAACATCTCCAAAGCTCAAAACGCTCTGTTCCACCTTGTGATGTCATGAAGTGGTAGTTTACAGCTCCTTTTACCTTTAGTTCAGTCAAGATAAGTGGCAACTCCAGGGTCTGAAATGATCCAAATGATTCTAGTGAAGATGGACGGAGTTAAAAAAAACACAGTGGAGCACTTCCTGTGTTACCACATGATGACATCACAAGGTGGAACAGAGTGTTTTCAGTGTCGAGAATCCATTTGTCTGAATTATACAAACAGTTTTGAGTTACCTTTACAGGACTGAGTGCGTTTAAACCCTGTAGCTTTGCATCATCTCTCAAAAGCGTTGAGAGGACGCAGAGCCGGCCCTGGGGTCAAAGGTCACCCTCCCCCTCCCTCCCTCCGTCCCTCCCTCTCTCCCCCTCGCCCTCGCCGAGGCCGATCGAGTTTCAGGCGCCCGACACATCAGCGAGTGATGAAAGGCCCCGCTGACTCACTCCAAAACCGGCATCACAACGCGTTTATTTGTCAATGTCAAGCCTTAAAATTAGAACAAAGAGACGAACAGAGGAGGAAGAGGAGGAAGAGGAGGAAGAGGAGGAAGAGTCACGCGACGGGCGGTGGAAACTTCACTGGCGTTGAGAGGTCGGCCATTGTGAAGGGCCGTACTCGTAAACAAACATAATCTGGTTTGAGTGTAACACCAGCGGCGTCGTGATGAAAGATCGGATCTGAAAATAACCTTCAGATGCCCTGTCACATGTAGCGCTGGGAAAGTTAGCGTGTTAGCGAGCGTGTTAGCGAGCGTGTGCGTGTGAGCTCTGTGTGCGGTTTGGTTTGATGTGCAAATATTCCAAACACATCTGTCAAAGGAGAGGCCTGGTTTTTGAGACTAACACAACATACGAAGCATTAAGTCACATTATACAGTTTGTCATTGAAAAAGGAACGAGAAACACAGCGATGAAGAAGGTTTAGTTTGAACTTTTAGCTCCGCCCACTTATCTGAATATCCCTCACCACACACTTTATACACTTTTCTCACACAGGCATTAACATTTTCTCACATTTCTCTCTTGTTTAAACACAAAGTTCAAACCTTTGTCGGTGCAGAACGTTTCATCGACATTGTGGGTTTTGTCGGGGAGAAAACTTGCAAACATACAGCACTTCAGAGTCACACTGATCCAACATTTATGTAAATTTGTCTGACACATTCTGTACTGTACAGGAGACACGGAGGAGACTGATGGACAATGGTCTACAGTCCCTCAGCCAATCAGGACGCAGAACACAATGGTCTACAGTCCCTCAGCCAATCAGGACGCAGAACACAATGGTCTACAGTCCCTCAGCCAATCAGGACGCAGGACACAATGGTCTACAGTCCCTCAGCCAATCAGGACGCAGAATACAATGGTCTACAGTCCCTCAGCCAATCAGGACGCAGAACACAATGGTCTACAGTCCCTCAGCCAATCAGGACGCAGAACACAATGGTCTACAGTCCCTCAGCCAATCAGGACGCAGAACACAATGGTCTACAGTCCCTCAGCCAATCAGGACACAGAACACAATGGTCTACAGTCCCTCAGCCAATCAGGACACAGAACACAATGGTCTACAGTCCCTCAGCCAATCAGGACGCAGAACACAATGCACATTCAGCCAAAAAAATTCTAAACAGCCAAAAGCCTTTTCCCATCTGTGGTGCTCCAACTACGTTTCATCGACATTGGTTTCCCATGATTCTTAGTAACAAAGCACCTGATTGGACAAAAAAAAGCCGACCTCGCTGTCAGTAACGTCTCTTTTTGTATTAGTTATTACAGAACAGATCACAGTCTCCATTTTGTTCTTATTTAGCAGCTTTTACCAAACACTGCAGGATGTAAATGCTCGTTTCCACCTTCAAGCGTCTTGTCCAAGGACCTGGAATCGCACCACCAACCTGTGGGTCAGCGGATCTGATCACTCAACCAATGATGTTTTACACCAACCTTCAGATCAGTGGACAAACGCTCTACCAACTGAGCCACCGTCGCCCATGTAAAGAGCATTTATCAAGAATAAATGAACATCAGGAGCACGAGTTCATGAGTTTTAGTTACATTCCTTTTGTTATGCAATGCTGTAAATTGTTCAGGAGTTCTCCACATTTGGAGTGAGGAAGCACCAAGCTGGAGGGGGAGGTTATTTGTTATTTCAATGGAAGAAACTGGAGCGCCCAGAGAGCAAAGGAAGAACCTGACACTTCACAAGCAACCTACTCACAACACAGGCGATAGTCACATTTCAGACACTTTTAACATGTTTTATTTCAATAGATTCTTCTTCTAGACCGAAGTTTAGTTTGTTTTCATCTCTGACAGTTTGACCTGCTCACTAGCGCCTCAGAGTGGTCACGTGATGTTACTGCGACGTGTCTGATCATCTGAGGACGAAATCGAAATACGAAAACTCGCCCACGGGACTTTAAACCGAGACGAGGGGCCTTTTTACTGTCACACACCTGCGATACTGATCCTGAAGAAGTCGGACTGCAGGTGGCGCTGTCGTCCTGCCTCGACCGCTAGAAAGACGGCGCTGAAACGTGTTTAAATCCGCTGACCAATCACGCCACAGCAACATCACATGACCACTCTGAGGCGCTAGTGAGCAGGCCGAACTGCCACGGGTGAAAATAAACTAAACCTGGGTCTGAAAAAATAAACCTCATGAGTTGACACATTTTAAAGCAGAACTAAGTAACATTTGTACCTCATGAAACATCTTTTTAAGTCTCTGTCGTGGTCAAACATGTATTTTTGGGGTGTTCAAAGCAAACGTGTGCAGAAAACCAGCCTTCCAATATGGCGGACACGACCCAAAGTCAGTTTTTTTGCAAAACCCTGCCTCTTTTTTCAAATATTTAGCAACATTATGAGTCTGTTGAGCCTTTTCCCTGACTGTGTATTCTCATAAACGAGCTGTAGGGGGAGCTCTATCGCTGAAAGTTACTCAGTTCTGGTTTAAAATAGATTTCCAGCCCCAAAGTCTTTATAACGGACTCTTGGAGCTGTTGGTTTCAAGTGGGTTTCTCTAACTTCTGTCAGCTGCGGAGAACAGGGCATGATGGGTATTAAAACCGTCAAGAACATGTTGTGAGCAGATTTGAACCCGGGTCCATTAAACGATCAGCTGGCGCATTCGCACAGCTTTTCAACACACAACAGTCCCTTCATTATAATTCAAGCAGGGTAGTTGTGACTTTCTTTTTAGGGACCCCTGGGGACCCCCTGTAAAGTTGAGGTTTGGCTTAGATCGCTGGGGCATCTAGGCGATAAATACCAGCGTGTTTGGAGGCAGAAGAAGAGAAACTCAAGCCATTTTCATGACTCACACAGCATGCTAGCGTCGTTAACCCCGTCACACGGCTAACGCTCAAAGTCTACGGCGCATGGGCAGATTAGAGGTCAGGTCAGAACCGTCGACGGTGGAAAGAAGTGACTGAGTGAGTCTGACGTCACCCACAGTTTCAGCTCCAAATGAAGCTCATCGAGGCTGGAGCAGGAACAGCGGCGAATCTGGAGCTGAGATACATGTTTGGAATTACGATCCTGAGTGTCATAGCAACCAAAGAGCCAATCCAGATTGAGGCTGTTGAGGTAACGCCCCTTCCTGCCCACACCACTGGTTTAGCAGGGAGCGGGCGCTTAGCAACGCTGTCAATCAAACCTGTTGCTAACGCTAGCCGCAGAAATCTCTGAGAAAGAAGGTGCAAGATTTGTCTGTTATTAATGTTCATATGTTGATTTATAGACAAAAAAGTGAAATAAAAACAGGATCATGTAGAGGGTTAATACGAACATTTAAGACTAGGATTAAACCAGGACTAAACCAGGACTAAACCAGGACTAAACCAGGTCTAAACCAGGACTAAACCAGGTCTAAAACAGGATTAAACCAGGACTAAACCAGGTCTAAACCAGGACTAAACCAGGTCTAAACCAGGTCTAAACCAGGACTAAACCAGGTCTAAACCAGGTCTAAACCAGGACTAAACCAGGTCTAAACCAGGTCTAAACCAGGACTAAACCAGGACTAAACCAGGTCTTAACCAGGTCTAAACCAGGACTAAACCAGGACTAAACCAGGATTAAACCAGGTCTAAACCAGGATTAAACCAGGACTAAACCAGGACTAAACCAGGACTAAACCAGGATTAAACCAGGACTAAACCAGGACTAAACCAGGACTAAACCAGGACTAAACCAGGATTAAACCAGGACTAAACCAGGTCTAAACCAGGACTAAACCAGGACTAAACCAGGACTAAACCAGGACTAAACCAGGACTAAACCAGGACTAAACCAGGACTAATCCAGGACTGAACCAGGACTAAACCAGGACTAAACCAGGACTAAACCAGGTCTAAACCAGGACTAAACCAGGTCTAAACCAGAACTGAACCAGGTGTAAACATGGACTAAACCAGGTCTAATCCACGACTAAACCGGGTCTAAACCGGGTCTAAATCAGGTCTAAACCGGGTCTAAACCGGGTCTAAACCGAGTCTAAATCGGGTCTAAACCCGGTCTAAACCGGGTCTAAACCGGGTCTAAACCGGGTCTAAACCGGGTCTAAACGGGTCTAAATCGGGACTAAACCGGGTCTAAACCGGGTCTAAACCGGGTCTAAACCGGGACTAAACCGGGTCTAAACCGGGTCTAAACCGGGTCTAAACCGGGACTAAACCGGGTCTAAACCGGGTCTAAACCGGGCCTAAACCGGGTCTAGGTATCATATGAAAAAATCTACTGGAAGTATTTAAGTACCAGTGTAAAAATGAACTTTGCACAAGCGTCAATGTGTTTAAGTATTAAATGAAGTGATTTTGACTCAAAAATGAGACATTTTGTTCAACAGTATCAATTTCGTAAATTTTCTCATGAATTTTGTGGATTTATTTTAGTTTTGCTCAAAGCTGAAGCTCGATTTTTTCACAAACACAGTAAAAATACTCCCTTAAATCAGATGAAAAGTACTTTTTACTTATGTAGTGGAGTAGAAAGTACAGATACTGCTCTCAAATGTACTGAAGTAAAAGTAAAAAGTACACACTGTAAAATGTACTTAAGTAGAATGTTTGCTGCCCTTGTCCAACCAAGTAAACCATGTAAAAAAAGGCTATAAACTTACCCAAAATTAAAAAAAAGAAAGAAAGAACTGACAGAGGACAGAGGGTTTGAATAAAATCTGAAGTATCACGACGTTAACTCCTGAGTGTTGTAATGTGTCATGTTTAAATAGTTGTAATTCTTCGGTCTTGGGCCATCTTTGCGTCTCGGTCCGGTCGTCGTTGGGCCTTTGAATCGTGAAAAATGCAGGAAGTTTGTGAGCAGAGGTCAGAGCGACGGCCCGGCTCACTCCAAAACTTAAAAGGCTGATTTATGTGGGTTGAAATGCCTTGAATGGCGTCAGCGTTCCTTATCTCCGAGCCCAAAGGAAACACACATCAGACCTAAACTTTTATGTTTTCCATAAATCCCGACCTGCAGATAAGGAGAAGGCTGCAGTGCGAAGGAGTAGTACCTCATATGTGTAGTACTTCATGTGTAGGTGATGATGTACTGCAGTATATGAGCCAAGACAGAGCTGGACTTATACTATAACACACTGACATTTTAAAACGGGGTCGTACAGAGCGAATTTAAAGGCCCAGTGTGTAACTTTTCATGTGGATCCGAGACGATTCTTCAGCTCCGAACGAAACGAACCGAACTGAAGAATCGTCTCGAATCAGCAGCGAAACGTCGTCACTCCTACAGCGATTTCTCCAACTGACAGATTGAAACTTCATCTTTTACTTTACCTGGACGACTGAGGGTTTACACAGACATTTTTTTTTACAAAGCGATAAAAACCTCTGTTCTGAATTTGATTTTATTTTTATTTAACCAGGAAAGTCCCAGATTAAAAACCTCTTTTTCAAGGGAGTCCTGGCCAAGCGGCAGCAGCAAATAAAAAATACTAAGAAACTGTATCGGTCTTGCCTTTATAAATGAATGAATAAACACAAATACAGTTAACGCCACACTAAGAAACACGCCCTCCACCCCAAAAAAGTGACTTAATGCCTCTTTAGGGAAAAACTCCACGAGGGCCAGACAAAGCAGGCTGCTAAAGAGTGCTAATACGGTACGCTGTAACATAAACCTCGTATTATGTTGAGTTTAGCGGCTTAGACACTGTTTTGTAACGCAGCACTTTGAAGGACTGTTTGATGTTCTGGTAAGTCATGACTTAGGTGACGACATGTAGAAATCCTCCGTCAGCGGCCTGCCAGCAGCACAGGAAGTCCTCTCTGACACAAGCCACACTGTTAGCTCACCGAATTAGCTCTGTGTGTTTAGATACTGATCCAAACGCCCGGGTTGCACCATTACGAGTATCATTTTTAAGCCCATTTCTGAGGCTTTCATTTGTATTGCAACAAGATCTGATTATCTCACTTTGAAAACAGATTATTTTAAATCCCGTTGCAAGAAAGCAGACACATTTAGAAAGGTTTTGGTGGAGTGTTTTGGTTTTAGCGGCAGTTTCTAAATGCTTACTGTAAGAAACAACATCACATGGAACAGATTAATCGGCATAAGACTGAAACGGTTTTATTTGCTGTGTTGATTTGCTTCCGTTGTGTGTGTTTGGGTGTGTTTTCAGTAAGTTTTATCAAATTTAAACACATTTATCTACAGCATCAACCATAGAGTGTGTATGTAAATGGACGTAGCTCACCTGCGAGCCAATAGGAAACTTCTGGCTCCATCGACTCTGGCTCCAATTCATTTTCTGTGTAAAAACTGTGTCTCTCTCTGTACCTGCTGCTGTCAGACTCATTTTGGTCTTAAATGTTCGTATTAACCCTCTACACGCAGAACACAATGGTCTACAGTCCCTCGGCCAATCAGGACACAGAACACAATGGTCTACAGTCCCTCGGCCAATCAGGACGCAGAACACAATGGTCTACAGTCCCTCGGCCAATCAGGACGCAGAACACAATGGTCTACAGTCCCTCGGCCAATCAGGACACAGAACACAATGGTCTACAGTCCCTCAGCCAATCAGGACACAGAACACAATGGTCTACAGTCCCTCGGCCAATCAGGACGCAGAACACAATGGTCTACAGTCCCTCGGCCAATCAGGACGCAGAACACAATGGTCTACAGTCCCTCGGCCAATCAGGACGCAGAACACAATGGTCTACAGTCCCTCAGCCAATCAGAACGCAGAACACAATGGTCTAAAGTCTCTTAGCCAATCAGAACGCAGAACACAATGGTCTAAAGTCTCTTAGCCAATCAGGACGCAGAACATAATGCGCATTCATATACTGGAAAAAACATGCAAAATGATGGTGAAAGGTGAACCACGATATAGAGGGACGACTGTGATCTTTAATCGTTTATTTCAAGACACCATTTTGACGCCATCTCCACCAGTTTGTGCCGCTGTCCATAGGGGGCGCCGACAGCTACATGACGCTTTGCTGTGATGACGTTTACGGCAATGTCAACTCTGTCAGTTTTCTAACGCAAAAGTCAGCGGATTTGTTTGTTTGATTAAGTCGTTTTAGATGAATATCGCGATTTAAAATGTGCAAATTATAACTGAATAATCCACAGGTGTCAGAGATTATAACCACAGAGCGACACAAGCACAATATTTCAGATTTAATCCAGCAAATCCAACGATCCTTCGACTCCTTGAGCTCGAAAAAGCCGTTTAAACCCCTCGATTAACCAACAAATGCGTTATCTCTGTGAACTTGTTGCTACTACACGACCTCATGCTAGTATCCGCAGCGTGCTAGCAAGTCCCAGCAGGGAAACAGTAGCCTGAAGGGGAAAATATAAAACTGCTACGAGAGCTGAGCAGTGCCTCGGAGCAAAGATAATTAACGCTGACACAAACTGCTCTCAAAGTGTCAGTGCGGTGTTATTATCTCCGTCTGTAACTGCGAGACAAGACAGTAACACAACATTACGTGTGAAACGCAGCTCTCGTACTTGTAAAACACATCTACACCGACACGTTGGACCCGCACGAGGTAAAGCGACACCAGATTCAAAGAGTGTGCGCTCGTTTCGCCGTCTCCGAGCGGCGTGTTTTGACTTGACATTGTGTTGCTCCGGTGTAGCCCTTTTGCATAGTAACCACACACCTGTCAAAACCATTTGTCACGCACCCAAGACGATCTAATTACAGATTTAATGAGTAAGATTCTGAAGTCTGCAAGTGCAAGGTCCAATAATAAAGTGTGATTCATGCTAACTTCCTGTTATACATGTTCATGAAGTCCGCAGAGACTTTAAAGGGCCCAAATTACACTATTTTATGATCTTTTCTATGTTATAATGTCGTTTCCTCGTCACAAACAGACCTGGAGTTGTGTTTTTTTGTTTCATTCTCACATGTTTAACACACAAACCTGCAGATTTAAACAGATTTTACTCTCAAAAGGAAAAAATACCACACGCTTTTCCACCTTGTGATGTCATGAAGTGCTCCACTGTGTTTTAAACTCCACACACCTTCACGAGAATCATTTTGGATCATTTCAGCCCCGGAATTGCCCATTTCTGCTGAACTAAAGGCGCGCTGGCCTCGTAGAACCACGTTTCTACTGTCCAGGAGTTAAAAGTTTAGAGCAGGGGCGTCAAACTCAAATCCACAAAGGGCCAAAAGTTAAAACTGGGACTAAGTCGTGGGCCAAACGAAATATTTATTAAAAAATCGACATGTTTTTCAGAAGGGGTGGATTAAATCTGAGTGAGGCGACAGGAGCAGATGCTAATGAGGGTCAACAGAAGTGGTGGGGGCCGGCGGTAACACATTCGCAAAGCATTCTGGGATTCGTAGTATTAGAGGTGCATGTGCTACACTGTTCTTTATGTGGCAGGTGTGAAAGTGGAATATACAGTGTACATTAGCGATCTTACAGAGGAATACGGCGAATAACAGATGTGCTAATGCTAACTCAAGTGCACGCTAGTAATTCAACATAAGTTAGCATCTAAGTTAACTAAGTTTTTTGTACATTTTAACTGCTTGGACACCTCTTATTTATCAAAACCTTTAGCTTTTTGAACTACATTTGCGTACACAGTCGTCCCTCACTGTATCACAGTTCACCTTTTGTGGCCTTGTTGTTTCATGGATTTATTTAGTGCAATTTTTCATGCTTTTTTTTTTGGCTGAGGGACTGTAGACCATTGTGTTCTGCGTCCTGATTGGCTGAGGGACTGTAGACCATTGTGTTCTGCGTCCTGATTGGCTGAGGGACTGTAGACCATTGTGTTCTGCGTCCTGATTGGCTGAGGGACTGTAGACCATTGTCCATCAGTCTCCTCCGTGTCTCCTGTACAGTACAGAATGTGTCAGACAAATTTACATAAATGTTGGATCAGTGTGACTCTGAAGTGCTGTATGTTTGCAAGTTTTCTCCCCGACAAAACCCACAATGTCGATGAAACGTTCTGCACCGACGAAGGTTTGAACTTTGTGTTTAAACAAGAGAGAAATGTGAGAAAATGTTAATGCCTGTGTGAGAAAAGTGTATAAAGTGTGTGGTGAGGGGTTTTACAGACAAGAAACAGAGAGAATAATTGTAAAAAATAAAGCTGATACTTCACAGATTTCAGTAGATGTTACAGACTAATGTGCGAATGAAACAAAACACAACTCCAGGTTTGTTTTTGAGGTTATAACACGGTTTAAAGCTACAAGAGTCCATTTTACACCTTTAATGAGCCTGCTTATGTCGTATGTGTCTATTTAGTCCATGCTGATTTATGAAATTGGCAAAACAGTCACAAGTTCATCCATGTTGAATAAACGTATTGGCTAAATGACAGTATCCTTCCTTCGCATATGCCTCAGGTTAGACTGCAAAGCAACAACACATGTGAGATGAATGGCTTGTGTGTGCTCATTTTGAACCCTGATTGCCAGACACTCTTCATTATTCACAAACTGAGAAAAGGTCACTTCTGTCATGGACTAAAGTGGTTTAAGCGAAGTCCACATGTGACCCGCCGTCTCTGCCAAAGCCGGGCCCAAAGTTCAAGTGCAAAACATGATTTTACCATTTTACCCTCCATCATGTCTCCCCATAATGACTCCTCTCACATGAATCACACTTATTAGAGTTTTTCAAAATGTCACTCGTACATTTAGTCCTAAGAGCAATCAGCAGCACCGTGGGGAGCAGTGACACAAAGAAGGAAACAAAGAAGGAAACAAAGAAGGAAACACAGAGGGAAACAAAGAAGGAAACAAAGAAGGAAATAAAGAAGGAAACAAAGAAGGGAACAAAGAGGGAAACAAAGAAGGAAACAAAGAAGGAAATAAAGAAGGAAACAAAGAAGGAAACAAAGAGGGAAACAAAGAGGGAAACAAAGAAGGAAACAAAGAAGGAAACGAAGAAGGAAACGAAGAAGGAAACGAAGAAGGAAACAAAGAGGGAAACAAAGAAGGAAACAAAGAAGGAAACAAAGGAGGAAACAAAGAAGGAAACAAAGAGGGAAACGAAGAAGGAAACGAAGAAGGAAACAAAGAGGGAAACAAAGAGGGAAACAAAGAAGGAAACAAAGAAGGAAACAAAGCATGGAACACTTCTTCTGGTTTGGGAGGAAAATATATTAAAATCATTTCATCCCACACTGTGAACAAAATGATCTAATTTATAGATTTTTGTAAGTAGGTACAGGCCTGTGGTAAGAGAGAAGGGCTTTTGATCCAGGTTTATCTGGTTTGATCTAGTTTGTTCTGGTTTGATCTGCTTTGCTCTGGTTTTGATCTGGTTTGATCTGGTTTGATCTTCCTTGATCCGGTTTGCTCTGGTTTAATATGGTTTGATCTGGTGTGCTCCAGTTTGATCCGGTTTGCTCTGGTTTGATCTAGTTTGATCTAGTTTGATTCAGTTTGCTCTGGTTTTAATCTAGTTTGCTCCAGTTTGATCCGGTTTGCTCTGGTTTGATCTAGTTTGATCTAGTTTGATTCAGTTTGCTCTGGTTTTAATCTAGTTTGCTCCAGTTTGATCTGGTTTGCTCTGGTTTGATCTGTTTTGCTCTGGTTTGATCTGGTTGGATCCGGTTTGTTTCATTCAGTCTTTGGCTTGTGCTGCTGTTGCCTGGGATCCAGAACACACTTCTTCACTACTTTACACACCCCTGTGATTGACAGGTGGATCAGCCAATCAGGGACAGGCGTGGTCCATCTGTATTGTAAATATTAAAAGAAAAAGAATATATCACACGGGGCTGGAAAACATGGCGGATTTCTGCAGAATCAGTGAGTGGAGCCTAAACTGTGTTAATCTGAGGTGAGACAAATGTGATTTTATTTGTAAATCACAGGCGACCAATGAGCTCTTTTGTTTCACATGTCACTGAAATAAACTGATCTGATTGGACGATCACATTTGACCAGATCTGATTGGACGATCACATTTGACCAGATCTGATTGGACGATCATGTTTGACCAGGTTTGAGACACAACGATGGACATGGAGACCAGACGGATGTGAATCTGAATGTGCAAGGAAAGTGCTGGTGTGTAGTTTAATCCAAATCGATGAAGTAAAGTTCTGGTTCACTTTTTGTCCCTGTAGGAAATATGTCCTCTGCATTTGCCCCATTCTCCAACCTGTCGGGAGCAGTGCATTCTGGGACACATCTTGGTCAGGACTACCTTAGCTTCAGTCCATGATTTGTATTGATGGTGCAAACGAACCTAAAGAAAACCCTCCAGAAACAGGGAGGAAAGTACAAACTCTGCACAGTGAGACGCAACCCAGGGAGTCGAACCCGAAACCTTCTGGCTGCAGTGAGAGTGCTGACGTTTTATCTCGTTAAGAAATCCATATGTTTGGTTTGGACCTTTCTGTTCTGTAAAACCTTTGCAAAACTTGGCCTGTGAAAATATATTTTTCTGAATCGCTGTAAAGTCTGGAGTAGTAAACCCGAGCTGACGTTGTGATGTACGAGCTGCTCTGGAACCGTCCCAGTGAAGTGTCCCGTGTCGAGCCAAGTCTTCACAGAGCGCTCCCCTCCTCCTCCACCTCCACCTCCTCCTCCTACTCCACCTCCACCTCCTCCTCCTTCTCCTCCACCTTCTCCTCCTTCTCGTCTTCTCTGCCAACCCTATCCCCTTTCTCCCCCTCTCCTCTCCGCCTCCTTCCTCTTCTCTTCTCTGCCAGCGCTACCCCCTCCTCCTTCACTCCTTTCTCTCCGCTCCCCTTCTCACTCTCTCTCCTCTCCCCTTTCTCTCTCTTCTCCATCCCTCCTCTCCTTTCTCTTTCCACTGCTGCCACTCCTCCTTCCTCTCTCTTCCCTTCTTCTCTCTCTCTCTTCTCTCCCTGCACCCATCCTTTCTCCCCACCCTCTCTCTCCCTCTTTCCTCCCCCCCCCACCCCCTCTCTCTCTCTCCCCCTCTCTCCTCTTCTGTCCCCCCACCTTCTCTCTCTCGCTCTCTCTCCCTTTTTTTTCTCTCCCCAAATTCTCTCTTTTCCTTCTTTCCTCCTCCCCCCCCACCTTCTCTCTCTCCTTCTCCAGCTCCCCCACCCCTCTCCCTCCCTCTCTCCTTCCCCGCCCTCTCTCTCTCCTCACTCCTCTTCCTCTCTCCCCACCCTCTCTCTCTCCCTCGCTCCTCTTTTCTCTCCCCTTCTCCTCTTTTCTTCCCCTCTCTCCTCTTCTCTCTCCCTTTCTCATCTTTTCTCCCCCCTTCTCTCTCTCCCCTTCTCTCCTCTTCTCTTTTCCTTTCTCCTCTTTTCTCTCCCCTCCTTCTCTCTCCCCCTTTCTCCCTCTCCTCTTTTCTCCCCCTCTCTCCTCTCTCTTGTCTCCCCCTCTCTCCTCTTCTCTCTCCCTCTCTCCTCTTGTCTCTCCCCTCTCTCCCTCCCTCTCTCCCTCCTCTCTCCTCCACCTCTGGGACAGCTGTTGGCAGGACGCCCCATGTTTTTGTCCTCCACACTCTCTCTCTCTCCCTCACCTCTTTTCTCCCCCTCTCTCCTGTTCTCTCTCCCTCTCTCCTCTTTTCTCTCCCCTCCCTCTCTCCTCTTGTCTCTCCCCTCTCTCTCTCCCTCTCTCCTCCACCTCTGGGACAGCTGTTGGCACGACGCCCCATGTTTTTGTCCTCCACACTCTCTCTCTGCCTCTCCTCTTTTCTCCCCCTCTCCCCTCTTCTCTCTCCCTCGCTCCTCTTTTCTCTCCCCTCTTGTCTCTCTCCCTCCCTCTCTCCTCCACCTCTGGGACAGCTGTTGGCAGGACGCCCCATGTTTTTGTCCTCCACACTCTCTCTCTCCCTCTCGTCTTTTCTCCCCCTCTCCCCTCTTCTCTCTCTCCCTCTCCTCTTCTCTCTCCCCTCCCTCTCTCCTCTCGTCTCTCCCCTCTCCCTCCCTCCTCTCCTCCACCTCTGGGACAGCTGTTGGCAGGACGCCCCATGTTTTTGTCCTCCACTCTCTGGCCCCGCCCTCCTCTGGCTGGAGCAGGGGCCTCGTCCAATCACGTCGCGGCTCAGGCCTCCGCTCGGTCCAGACAGGGCGGTGTCCGGAGCGACGGCCAAAGACTCGGCTCACGTGAGGCTTGTGTTTATTTGCTTCAGGAAAGACGGAGTGTGGACGGAGGGAAGAGGGAAGGAACCTGTCTGGACACGTCTCGATGGTCAAACGACTCAAAATGTCACGAGAAACGAAAAAACGAACAAAAACAGACAGAACGCCGCAGAAAACGACAAAATGAATAAAAATCAAACTCATTTATGACGACAGTGTGTCCACAGAGCAGGGGCAGCAGCACAAGGAGCAGCAGTAGTAGTAGTAGTAGTAGTAGCAGTAGTTGTTTCCTCTGTTCCACCTTGTGATGTCATCATGTGGTAATACAGGAAGTGCTCCGCTGTGTTTTTAAACTCCACACACCTTTATTTTTTTCATTTCAGCCTCTGGAGTTTCCACTTATCTCTACAGAACTAAAAGTAAAAGGAGGAGTTAACTTGAAAACTGCCACTTCATGACATCACAAGGTGGAACGGAGCGTTTTGAGCTTTGGAAATGTAACAGACGAATAATAAAGTGTGACTCAAACATGTGAATGAGACAAAACTCAACTCCAGGTCTGTTTTTGAGGAGGGAACAGTGATAGAACATGGATTAAAGCTACAAGAGTCACTTTTGTGTCGGGGTTTTCCACAGGGCTGTGTTCTTTCCCCACTGATCTTCTCTCTGTAAAGTGAAGAACTCAGTCTAAATGTGCAGAGTTTGTGTGTTAAACATGTGTGAATGAAAAAAAACACAACTCCAGGTCTGTTTTTGAGGAGGAAACAACATTAGAACAGATCAGAAAACAGCCGAATATGGGCCGTTTTCAGGAAATCTGTTCGTTTTTGATAAGTGACAGATACAAAAACATAGATTCAGATGCAGTTCTATCTGTTTCTATCTGTTTTACTCTCCCTAAAGATAAAAAAAAAAAACAAGATTTCCACAGCACAATCTCACATCACCCCACTGTTACTACGGCTTTCGGCTCTTTTATGGGATCCGAATCTTTTGGATCTGTTCATTTCAGAGAGCCGCTCAAAAGCCTGGCTCTTTTATATTTATTTATCTGACAGAAGCCAACGTGAGAACTCATTTTATCTACAAACTAAAGCACAATAAAACACTACAAACACAGAGAGAAAGGCTCAGACGTGTTTAAAATGTTCAAACTGAGACTGGGAGGAGTTTATACTTTCGAATTATTCAGAATTTAAATAAAACGAGAGTCAAACAGATTTTCTCTGAGGGTCACGTCAGCGAAATGATGCAGCTGTGAAGCAGTATAAATGTAATTAAGTGTAATTTAAAATACATTTACGCACTTTTTGACTTGTTAATGAACTATTTCTGTATTTGTTACTAATTCAAGTTACAAATATCACATATGTATTTGCTCAGATGTAAAAAATATGTTTGTGTAACTGCGTATTTCCTGATAAACTCACATTTTTAAAAGTCTGTATCTGGACCTGTTCACAGACAGTTTGACAAATTTAATCATCAAAATCACCTGTTACTTTAAAGATATTTTGTCAGTTCAGTTAATACATTGATCCACAGAGGGGGCGTGTCCTATGGCGGCCATTTTAAAAAAGTTAGGTTAAGTTATTTTTCTTTTTGCTTTAATGTTGTTTTGTATTTTGTAATGTTTAAGTGTTTATAGTGTGATTTTAAACACTTTTGAAGGGTTTTAAAGTGGTACAGTCTGTGATCCTGCTGAAGTTGTACCTAAAGTACCTCAGAAGTACACGGTGTTTACCTGGGGGAGGTGCTTCTGGGTATAAAAGCAGGGCAAGCCAGGGTTTGTCTCCTTAGTTTCTGAATTTCTGTTGCTTTGTTAATTTTATTTTTTTGTAAATATGTTTTAATTTTGGTCCACTGTGCTTAAAATAAATTTTGCCAACTGGGATTTTTCTGAGTCGTCTCACAGACAGTCATACCTTTAAATTCACCTTCTCACGGGCCACATAAAATGACCTGACGGGCAACATTTGGCCCATGGGCCTTGAGTTTGACAAACTGTTATTATGATTCCGAACTGTTTTTTTCTGCACAAATCTCTCTCTGGTGTTGTCTGCTCTGTGTCTGAGCTGATTTTTGTTTCGTTTCAGTGTTAATCACGATAAAAACGCATAAAAATTAGAAGAAAAAAAGAGTCGTCTCGTTTAAAAAATGGGATCCGGAGGCGTCGAGCTCGTTCACATCACTCGTTTACACTCGCAGTCAAACACAGCAGAGGAAATCGTTTGTGTCACATGTTTAAAAGCATGTACCCTGCATGTAATTTTGTCCTGAAAATAACATTCACTGCTTCCCAAATCTTCCCCGGTGACATAAATCGTGAGCGGCAGTGTGGTGTGAGACGAGAAGGGCCGAGCTGCTTCTGCGTTAGCGATATTTCCACCCTCTGTTTTTTCTTTTTTTTCTTTTTTTTGTCGTTTCGTTGGCTCTGGGACCACGCACATTCGTCTATGTCACCAATTACCGTCCAGCTGTGTTCCTGATTTAATTACGCCGCTCCGTCTCTCTCACTTTTAAGGAAAATCTTGTGATTGCATTATTCAATTTTCCAGTGGTCCTTGTACAATCGTTAAGGAGGAGATGGTAAAGATACTTGAGCAGGATCTAAGAGAAGAACAAATTGATTCCTGTTCCATGGGCTGCACAGGTCTATAAATAGAGCACATAAGACGTCTAACAGCTGCGCCCCGACCACAAGACCACTATGTTTAAACCTCCTTTGGAATAATTACATTATTTTCGCCCAACTTTAACAGTAAAAGGGCACATCAAAGAGAGAAACACAGACAAATAAGACTTTTTTTCTAATGGAGTTTAAGAAGAAAAGAGCTGAGTTGTAAAAATTCAGACTTTCAGACGGTCAGCGCAAAAGAACTGCTCAAACCATTTACATTCTGTTCTCCCCACAGACTCTTTATATAAATGGACATAGCTAACCTGCTAGCCGTTGCGCTCCATCGACTCTGGCTCCAATTCACTTTCTATGTAAAAGCTGTGTCTCTCTGTAACTGCTGCTGTCAGACTCGTCATTTTGGTCTTAAATGTTCATATTATCCTGCTCTACATGATCCTGGGGTTCATTTTTTGAGTTATTTTCAGTGTGTATTTTTTATTATTATTATTTGTAGTTATTTTGAGGTTTTGGCTTTTTATTTATTTATTTATTTGCTGTTGTTGTTTTTTTATTGTTTTTTTTTTTTTGTTTTTGTTTTTTGTTATTTTGAGGGTTTTTTTGTAAATTATTTTCAGTTTATATATTTTTTTTTTTTTGCTATTTTAAGATTTTTTTGTTATTTTGAGTTTATTTAAATTTTTTTTCTTTATTTTTTTGTCACCCGTCTCTCTGTACCTGCTGCTGTGAGACTCGTCATTTTGGTTTTAAATGTTCATATTAACGCTCTACATGATCCTGAGGTTTTTATTTCACTATTGTGTCTGTAAATCGAGATATGAACATTAATAACAGACAAATTGAGTGCTCCAGCTAGCGTTAGCAACAGGTTTGATTGACAGCGTTGCTAATCGCCTGCTCCTTGCTAAACCAGAGGTGCAGAATATTTGTTTGTGGTGTGAGCGTCAAAGAGAAACAAGAGTCTGAAACATAAAGTCAGAAGGGTTTTAATGAGTTCCACAGAGGTAGAGTGAACAATGAAGTGAAATCTAGTCCGAGTTCAGCTGGAGAAAGTCGTTTTCATCCACACACTGATCTGATGCAGAGTCAGAGTGAATCCACTGGTCCAGACTCACCTGCTGCAGTGACACATAGATCTGAGTCTCTGCAGAGTTGTGGTAGGACACATTGTTGCTGCGTATTGACTGGCCTGTAGGGGGCAGCATGTACAGATTAAACAACAGGGGTCCTAAGATTGACCCCTGGGGCACCCCACAGCTCAGGAGACACATTTTCCAATTTCAACAAAGTACTCCCTGTTTTCTAGATAGGACCTGATCAGTTTTATCAGTTTATCAGGAGGGATGGAATCATATTTTATTTGCAGTAAAAAATATTTGACTTTTGAAAATATTAACTGCAAACTGACTTATCTGTTTTTGCAAATGAGCTCTGCAGTTTTCTATAACACAACCTGAATGAATCGATGAAGAGGATGTGTTGGGGGTTGGAGCAGTGACTCGTAGTGAGTTCTTGATCCTGGTTGTATTTTTGCACTAATTATTATTTTTTTATTTATATTCTATGTTCGTGTCTGGAAAATTGAACATGGCAATGAGCTTGAATAAACGAAACAAAAGTAAAAAATCACATGACACGCAAATTAAGTTCACTTTTCCATCCTACTGCTGCTTACTTAGCGTAGCTTAGCCTGAGGAGGGGGCGGCAGTAGCTCAGTTGGTAGAGCGTTTGCCCTCTCAGCTGAAGGTTGGTGGTTCTAATCCTGTAGTTACTCTTTCAGTTACTCAAGTAGAAGCAGTAATTTCCCCAAATACCTTTTTGGACCACTACTTTCTACTTTTACTTGAGTAATATTATGTTTGAGCACAATTTTTGGCTCTGGTGGAGCAGTCAGATCCAGTAACCCACAAGTTGGTGGTGCAATTCCAGCTCCCACAGATGAATACTGTCATTGTGTCCTTGGGCAAGACACTTAACCCACCTCATCCACAGTGTCTGAGTGTTTTAAAGGTGGAAAATCGCTCTATAAAAATGCAACAAAAAGGGGGAGGGCCCCACTTCAGGCTCATGCACTGACAGCTTCTGTAATATTGAGGAAAATATTGATGTATCTTCATTTTCCTGCAGATCCAAACCAAGTAAAGTTCTATTTCAGGGTCAAAAATGCAACTTCGCGTCACGCCAAAAATCAGTCAGTTCATTCGACAAATCAGTGAAGCACAAAACAGGTTTTCATTGAAGAATCCCCTTTGCCAAGTTCCAGAGCTGTCATAAATCAGGGAGCGTGTCTTGGGCGGATCGTGTCCCAGCTGCGTCGGCCTCAGCTGCGTTGGCCTCGGCTGCGTCGGCCTCGGCTCCGTCGGCCTCGGCTCCGGGCTCCTGAGTGAGACGCTTGGGTGAACTCCAACTAAAGCACGATTCACTGGCTGTGGAACTATCTCTCCACCTTCACATCTGCACGGCTCTTTTAACTACGCAGCAGGTCAAAGCGTGGTCACCGTGATCCCAGATGTGAGTCCGAGCCAGAGGTGGGGCGTGCGCAGATACTTTTACTGCAGTACTTTTCAAGAGGCAAACTTTTACACCTACTTGAATCATGTTTTTTTCAAGCGACAGTACTCTTACTTGAGAAAAAGTTGTGGTTCCTCTTTCCACTGTGAGTAAGTCTTGAGAAGTTTCTCTTTCAGTTACTCGAGTTGGCGAAGTAATTCCCCCATGTTCGCCCGGTGGCTACTGACCTCGTTGGGCTTCGTTTTTGGCGTTCGTTTGGCGTTCGTTTGGCGTTCGTTTGGCTTTCGTTTGGCGTTCGTTTGGCGTTCGTTGGGCGTTTGGCGTTCGTTTGGCGTTCGTTTGCGTTGCGTTTGGCGTTCGTTTGGCGTTTTTTGTGTTCGTTTGGCGTTCGTTTGGCGTTCGTTTGGCGTTCGTTTGGCGTTCGTTTGGCTTTCGTTTGGCGTTCGTTTGGCGTTCGTTTGGCGTTCTTTTGGCGTTCTTTTGGCGTTCATTTGAGACCTACATCCACTTTTCTACAGTTATTGCGACAGGCCCAGTCACTCCTTTGTCTCCGATACCGTCTCCCCCTCGTGGACCCTCAGAGCCTCAGTCTGAGACCCACAGGGGGCGCTGTCCTCTGTGTCTGTGCCCCAGGTTGGACTGTCAGAGGAGAGTTTGACTTTTTCACAAATTAAAAATCACGAAATGATTTGAACATTTGTGTTTCTTCCAGCTCCTTCAGACATGATTTAGTTTGACTCATTTTTGTGTCTAGAAAATGTTGTCCTTCAAATTAGATGAACTTCAAATTAAAAATCAGATGTTATGTCCCAACAGTTACTTGTGTAGTACTTCCCCAAATACTTTTTAACTCCTCCTTGAGAAATTTCTTGGACCACTACTTTGTACTTCAACGTGAATAATCTTATTTTGAAGTAATGTTAATTTTACTTGAACAGTTTTTGGCTCCACCTCTGGTCATAACTTCATCGAGTCTTATTGGATGAAAAGGAAACATTTCACCTTTTTGTAATAAAAATGAACTTTTATTTTTACAAGATGTTTTTCTGTTCCACTTTTAATGAAACCATCAAACTCTAATGAATATTACATCAGCTTTGTTGTAACTCCACATGACTTCACCCACTTTGAGCCGCTCCACGAGCCAACTTGGACCGGACTCACCGAAGGGGAAAAAGCCTTTTCCTCGCTCGCAGGTGACCTTTGTTTGATGGATTTCCCATGTTCAGTCATCAGTGTTTTCAAGCCCTTACAGCACATGTGGACGTGTAGGCCTCAGCGTTCAACCCAAAACACCAGCGCTAAAAGACTCCAGCCCGGGTCAGTCTGGAGATGGGCTGCACAGGTCCAATGCAGAGAACAAATTTACCTCTAGTGATAATAAAGTTAACCTCAGCTCAACCTACAAACCACACACCTGCTGTAGTTCTGGATCCACAACTTACCAACATCAGAATAAACTATAAAAAAAAAAAAACCTGACTCGTAGCTTGTGCCATTTCTTAAGTCGCTCGTTGAACACTTTGAAGGACCTGGCTGTTCCTCCGTCGACCACAGAGGGCGTGCTGAGATGGGACAGGCCTACGCCGCAGAACGAACGCCAACCTCTGCCCGTGCACTTAGATTATGTCGCTTACATTAAGTCGATTACGTCACGCCACCTAGAGAGTCAAGGTGTCTGTGTTTCAGCCGTTTATTCCTGTTTAGACTGAATGAAGTAAGGAATTCATCTTTTCCTTTGAATATCAATAGGAAAATGTAACGCCCAAGGTCATTTTTTCACAATTGTTGCTCGTATTACATAACTTTAAGAAAATATACCTTGTTTCTCTCGTAGATGAAGTGACGCACGGTGCATGATGGGATACTCGGATGCTCGCCTTGTTCACGGCCGATCTCCATGGAAACGCAGGGCACATTTGTCGGCCACGTTCGTCGGGTGCATGAAATGAGACTTTGGGCCTCGTCGAGCCGGAAGTGACGTAAGTGTCCTTCAAATGCAGCCGAAAAAGTGTGAAACCGACAAACTGAGACACGTCATTGGTCTCGGTGGTGGGAATGTCACGTTAAACATCAAGTTGAAGCCCATCCGTCCATTTTCTTCTGTTTGTCCGAGCCGAGGTTGAGGGACTTTTGGACTTCCCTCACCCTGGACACTTCCTCCAGCTCCTCTTCCTGTAGCTCCTTAAAGTGGAGGTGTTTGAACAGTCCAGGGAGCTGTGTCCGTGGGTTCTTCATGCTTCTGCTCGGGCCACCCATAGCAAACATTTCACTACATTCAGTTAATTTAAGGGTCTTCATCGCAAAAGACTAAATTAAATCTGCCAACTGGACAAATCGTTGTAGGAGTGAAGATGTTTGTTTCTTCAGTTATGGTTAGATTATTGCTGGACTTTTTTGCTTTGCTTAAATTGCCTCCAGTTTCAGTTTAAATGACCCTTTCAACCTTTAACGGCCCTGCTATTGTTCTCTTTGTTTTGAGGACAGAGTTGTAGATCGCTGAGAGATTTCCTAACAAAAATAGCTTCCTTAACTCTCCTCTCAACCCGTTTCTTTTCTTTGGCCAAGATCTGCACCTCACTCTGTTCAAAGTCGTGGTTAGTGTCTGTGAGATGGAGACGTACAGCAGACTGTGGTCCTGAGCTGCTCTTGCGCTGGTGTTGGTTTATTCTCTTAAGCGTGACTGTTTAATTTCTCAGTGCAGACACATTATTTTTAAGGGTATTCATTAAGTAGTTCCTTGTCTTAATAAAAGATTTGCTCATTTTTTGTTGCTATAAAGTGTCATCGCTCCCTCGGCCGATCTCTCCGTCTCTGGATCCTCCCTCGATCCTCGCTGATGTTCCTCAGACACGTTTGTTCGTTCTTCTGGACCCTGCTGTAGTGACTGAGTGACTGTTCTAACGTGCACTAGAACACGCCGTGCTCTGGTTTAACTCACTCACTGCGTAATCACTTCACTTTCTGCTTAGGCGTGGCAGCTGCAAACGATATATGTCCTTAAAATCGTGTTTGTATTGCATGAGTTAAGCGATGTGTCTTTTAGCACCATTCAAACTGAAAAAATAATAAACATAATTCACGTTTGGTTTTGCGTAAGTATAATGATGATTAAAGAAAGTATAATCCATTTATTATAGCTTTACAGACTTTACAGCTTTATTTTACTGTGGGTGTTTTTATTGCTGACGGGAGCAGCAGTGGCACTTTGTCAAGACACGCCTGTCCACAGACCTAATCTGTCACGTGTCTCCCTGGAGATGCTGGTGTTTTATTGTAAAGCATATTGTGAGTGTAACGTAATCCCAGATGGTAACATGGTAGATAGTAAACACATTTTTCATTACATTTTTATTTCGGGAAAAAACATTGTGCAGACACATTTCTTCCAGTTTAAATATAGAATGAAACAAACTTTATTATCATAATTTTTTTTTTATTTAATTTGATTTGATTAAATTAAAATAAATTACATAAAATTAAATTAAATTTTGTTTTATTTTATTTTATTTTAATTTATTTTATTTTATTTAGCTTATTTTATTTATTTTTTATTTTATTTTATTTTAGCTTACTTTATTTATTTATTTTATTTTATTTTATTTTTTATATTATATTATTTATTTATTTTATTTTATTTTTTAAATATATTTTTTTAGTCCCTTAAAGGTGCTTTTCGTAGACTTGTCATGTATATTAAAAGTGTTAAAAGGAAAAACAAAACTATTTACAAAAACAAAAAACCTAAATGCAGTCAGTCTAAATGCAGTGTGCAGTAAAATAATAATTCTTCACCTGAAATGGAGACGTCACATAAAATCAGTTCTGCTCAGGATGATTAACGTGATCCACTCGTGTCAGATTATGAAGAACAGGATCTTGTCTAAACCCAAGTTGCAAACATATATTTAATTAAAAGAAACGTTCAAGACTGAATTTTATGTCGAGTAAATCTGAGCAGGAGAAGCTCGATTCTGTCACAGCTGAGACTGAAACTTGAGGTTTTCTCCAGCGGCTGAAGGACAAAGACTCTGTGGTTCATGTTGAGCTGGAGACGTGGAAAGTGAAGCTCATTTTTTGTTGTATTGTCCATTTTATGATGAATTTATAAATCGTTTATTTGATGAAACGTTCCCCCGGTGCCGACGTTCTGGAGTAAAGACGAGATGAGGCGGTTGTTTCGATCTAATATTTATAAGTTTAAGGAGGTGAGCATCATTTCTCTATAAAACCTGGAAGAAATGGCAGATGAGTTTGTTTAAATGTTGTTTTTTCTATTGTATTTTATTAATGATGATAAGACACAATAATAAAATATAAATCAATCAAATCAAATGTTCCAAATACTATAAAATCTGTTCCTTTGGATGTTTAATATTTAGCTTTTCTATCCCAAATGTTTCAGATACTTCAGTCCAGACATCCACTGAGGGAGAGCAGGATTTACACATTTTTAGTCATGTTTTTTTTTTTTTTTTTTTTTGAACAATGAACAATATGAACAATAGTGACACGAGCTGGTGACACAAACAAGACAAACCAAGACATTAGTTTGTGGACGTAACAGATTTTTACAATATGTGTGTGATAAGTTTGTGTTGGTGCGATATAACCGGCAGAGGAGCGAGATAGTGCAGGTCATTTGTAAGTGAGAAAGGAAGGTGTGGGGGAGAAAAAAAGAAAAAAAAAAATAAGAACATAAAAATAAGGAAAAAAATTTAAATAAAGCATAAAAATAAAATAATAAAAATAATAAATACATAATAAATAAATACAAAATAAATACAAAATAAATAAATAAATAAATAAATAAATAAATAAATAAATAAATAAATAAATAAATAAATAAATAAATGAATGAATAAATAAATAAATAAATAAATAAATAAATAAATAATATCTGCACTAAAGTGGACTCTTTTTAACACCGGTCACCTTACTAAACCATGTGTGCCCTGTTGTTCTGATGCTGCTGTTTTATATATTTACCTCTAAGTATTTTATTCTATTTTTAAACATATCTTTTTTTACTTTATTCATGCCCTTTGTATTTATTCAGTGTTTTTATGTTGCACTTAAAACCTAACCTAAACCTAAAAATAATAGAAAAACAAAGCAAAACCAACCATCTTTTTATCACTTCTCGGTTCCAAAAGAGACTCGACCTAAAGAGTTTCAAAGCTGAATGTCACGTTCACTCCAAAAAGTCCAACCTCACGTCTCGCTCCAGAAGTTTAAATTTGTACCAAAATATGTGATAGAATAAACACATTTTTATAAAGCGCTTTACATCAAGGAACGACTCACCCACCAGTGCAAACAGACACTGGGACGAGGAGGGAGGAGAAGAAGAAGAAGAAGAAGAAGAAGAAGAAGAGCTCTCATCATGTCCAGAGCGGGAATCGAACCGGGAACCTCCAGACCAGACTCACCTGAAACACGACCTGCAGCTTAAATCCACCGTGTGTCATTTAAATGTAAAATGTGAGACTGATGCATGAACATGACAGATGCCCTGAAGAAGTGAGGTCTGTGTCGGCCTGTCTCCATGACGATTAGCAAATAAATACACTATACACTTTACACTGTACACTATACACTAAACGCACACACACACACACACACACACACACACACACACACACACACACACACACACACACACAGAGTATTCTACAAACTGGGACTGAAGCCAGAAAATGTAAACGCCCAGAACAAGTTTGACTCGTGCTGCTGCATCTGACGATTAGTGAATAAATACACAATAAACACGCACAAAAACACACACAGGTACACAAATACACATACAATACACAAATACACACACAGGTACACAAATACACACACAAATATACACACAAGTACACAAATACACACACAAGTACACACACAAGTACACTAATACACAAGTACACAAATATACACACAAATATACACACAAGTACACAAATACACACACAAGTACACACAAGTACACAAATACACAAGTACACAAATATACACACAAGTACACACACAAGTACACAAATACAAACACAAGTACACAAATACACACACAAATACACACACAAGTACACAAATACACGCACAAATACACAAATACACACACAAGTACACAAATACACACACAAGTACACAAATACACACACAAGTACACAAATACACACACAAATGTACAAATACACACACAAAGACACACACAAGTACACAAATACACATACAAGTACACAAATACACACACAAGTACACAAATACACACACAAATATACACACAAATACGCACACAAGTACACAAATACATACACAAAAACGTCCTCATGACCTCGTGCCCTCATGTCCTCATGCTCTCATGTCCTCGTGTCCTTGTGACCTCCTGTCCTCGTGTCCTCGTGTCCTCGTGACCTCGTGTCCTCGTGTCCTCGTGTCCTCATGACCTCGTGTCCTCGTGTCCTCGTGTCCTCGTGTCCTCATGTCCTCGTGTCCTTGTGACCTCCTGTCCTCGTGTCCTCCTGTCCTCGTGTCCTCGTGACCTCGTGTCCTCGTGTCCTCATGACCTCGTGCCCTCGTGTCCTCGTGTTTAACTAAATAAATAACTAAATAAATAAATAAATATTCTGAACGTTGTAAACTCTTTAAATATTCTAAATTAAACACTTTTGCATTGTTGCTGTTCTTCTTCTTCTAAAAATGTGCAGTTTGACCCAGAAAACCCAGAATGTGTCGTCCACATGAGACGAGTCCAGGAGAATAAACGACCAATGAGCTCCTTCGATTCACATGTGTCACTGAAATAAACAGATCTGATTGGACGATGTGTGACGGGGTTTGAGGACGAGGGACCAGCCTGAATCTGGATAAAACACAGAGCGAGATCAGTCTGGATCCATCAGGAAACTTTTTTTTAGTTTAGTTCTTATTTAAGTTTTTAAAAATGTGCTTTAATCCAAACTGACCCTGCGTTTCCATTTCATAAACCTGCTCAGAAAAGTGTCAGTTTATGGACAGGCCTCGTGTGAAAGAATCACGTCAGACGGAGGCGTTTTAGGTTTAAACCAACTGGATTTGAACCTGGCAACCCAAACGAGAGTCGTGTGAGGTTCATTCTTCTTTTTTTGGACCAAAACTCTAAATTATAACACAAACACCACACGGTTCCTTAAAAACCTGATTATTCTGTTTTAGTTCTGCTTTTCATCTGGAGACACTCGGAAAGTCAAATATTTTCTTAAGTAGTACAAGAATTAAGTGTTTTTTTTATATTTTTTAACCAAAAGCAGGTTTAAGATGTAGCACAGGGCCGTCCACAGGAATCTCGGGGCCCGGGGTAAGAAGCCTCACATGGGCCCCCCTGATGTGAATGAACGGGAGCCACAGAAAAGAGCAAAAGCGAGTCCCATCCCAGGTTCAGTTCATACCATAGACCACACGTGTCAAACTCAAGGCCCGTGGGCCAAATGCGGCACGCCACGTCATTTTATGTGGCCCACAATGAGGTAAATTAAAAAGTATGACTGTGTTAAATGTCAGTTTATCAGGAGATGCACAATTATACAGGCATTTTTTTTTACATCTATAGAAATACATATGCAATATTTGTAAATTAAATAAGTAAAGTTAATAAGTAGTTATTTTAAAGACATCAGAGCGAGTATTTTCCTGATGTGGCCCTCATGCACATAGCTAACCTGCTAGCCGTCAACAGGAAGTGATCCCTGGCACGTTTCTGGCTCCATCGACTCCATTTTGGTCTTAAATGTTCGTATTAACCCTCTACATGATCCTGGGGTTTTTATTTCACTTTTGTGTCTGTAAATCAACATTAATAACAGACAAATCCGACGCCTTCTTTCCCCGAGGTCGCTCCCGTTAGCGTTAGCAACAGGTTTGATTGACAGCGTTGCTAAGCGCCTGCTCCCTGTGGGCAAGAAGGGGCGTCACCTTCAACAGCCTCACTCCTGATTGGCTCTTTGGTTGCTATGACACTGACGTCACTCTCTCTTGTAGCGTCGGTTGCTCCTTTGCTCAACCTGATTGGTTCATGCTGTTGCCGTGGGAGACAGGGGTGTGGTTTATGTGGCTCTCTCTGTATCACGTGTTATCTCAGCGTCCTTGAGTTTCTCCGGTTACTCGTGGATCCATAATGACGTCGTTCGGGGAAAAAACTGTCGGATTCAGCGTCTTCATCACGACTGCGGCGTTTTTCCCCTCATCCCGGCTCCGGTTACAGAGCGTGCGGCCGCGCTCGGAAAACTCTGGAGCTGGATTTATACTAACCACCTGCTGCTGATCCCGACTTTAATGACGAGGGCAGTCGCGTGGCTCCAGATCCAAACTCTGAACAGAAATATGGAGGACGACGAAGAGTCTGCAGGAGCAGGAAGGAGAGGAAGAGGAGGAGAGAGGAGGAGAAAGAGAGGGGGAGGAGGAGAGGAAGAGGAGGAGAGGAGAGAGGAGGAGAGGGGAGAGAGGAGGAGAGAGGAGGAGAGAGGAGGAGAGGAGAGAGGAGGAGAGAAAGAGAGGGGGAGGAGGAGAGGAAGAGGAGGAGAGAGGAGGAGAAAAAAGAGAGGGGGAGGAGGAGAGGAGAGAGGAGAGAGGAGAGAGAGGAGGAGAGAGGAGAGGAGGAGGAGAGGAGAGAGGAGGAGAAAGAGAGGGGGAGGAGGAGAGGAAGAGGAGGAGAGGAGAGAGGAGGAGAGGGGGAGAGAGGGGAGGAGAGAGGAGAGAGGAGGAGGGAGGAGGAGGAGGAGGAGAGGAGGCGAGAGAGGAGGAGAGGAGAGAGGAGGAGAAAGAGAGGGGGAGGAGGAGAGGAAGAGGAGGAGAGAGGAGGAGAAAGAGAGGGGGAGGAGGAGAGGAGAGAGAGGAGGAGGAGGAGAGAGGAGAGAGAGGAGAGAGGAGAGAGGAGGAGGAGGAGAGAGGAGAGGCGAGGAGGAGAAAGAGAGAGAGAGAGAGGAGAGAGAGGAGGAGAGAGGAGGAGAGAGGAGAGGAGAGGAGAGGAGGAGGAGGAGAGGAGAGAGGAGGAGAGAGGAGAGGCGAGGAGGAGGAGGAGAAGGAGGAAGAGGAGGAGGGGAGAGGAGGAGAGGAGGAGGAGGGGAGGAGGCGAGAGAGGAGAAAGAGAGGAAGAGGAGGAGGAGGAGAGGGAGGAGGAGGAGAGGAGGAGAAGAGAGGAGGAGAGGAGAGAGGGAGAGGAGAGAGGAGAGAGAGGAGAGAGGAGAGAGAGAGAAGAGGAGAGGAGAGAGGAGGAGAGGAGAGAGGAGAGGAGGAGAAAGAGAGGGAGTGGAGAGAGAGGAGAGAAGAGGAGGAAAGAGAGAGGGGGAGAGGAGGAGAGGAGAGAAGGGAGGAGAAAGAGAGGGATAAGAGAGATGAGGAGAGGAGAGAAGAGAAGAGGAGGAGAAAGAGAGGGAGAGGAGAGAGGAGGAGAAAGAGAGTGATAGGAGAGATGAGGAGAAAGAGAGGGAGAGGAGGAGAAAGAGAAGGATAGGAGAGATGAGGAGAGGAGAGGAGAGGAGGAGAAAGAGAGGGAGAGGAGAGAAGAGGAGAGGAGAGAAGAGGAGGAAAGAGAGGGAGAGGAGGAGAGGAGAGGAGGAGAAAGAGAGGGAGAGGAGAGAGGAGGAGAGGAGAGAAGAGGAGGAAAAGAGAGAGGGGAAGAAGGGGGAGGGAGGAGGAGGAGAAGAGGACGGGGAGAAAGAGAGGGAGAGAAGAGCAGGTTTGAGAGAAGAGGAAAGGAGAGAGAGGGAGAGAAGAGGAGGGGAGAGAGGGGGGAGAGGAGGAGAAGAGGAGGAGAAGAGGAGGAGCAGAAGAGGAGTGGAGAGAGGGTAATAAAGCTGTGCCCTGATCACACACGACTCGATTAGATAAAAAAAACTGTCACATTTCTCTGAGTCGTGTT
This sequence comes from Periophthalmus modestus, assembly GCA_019594935.1. Classification (NCBI taxonomy): domain Eukaryota; kingdom Metazoa; phylum Chordata; class Actinopteri; order Gobiiformes; family Gobiidae; genus Periophthalmus; species Periophthalmus modestus. The sequence continues at coordinate 1,609,302 of JAIEZT010000054.1, forward strand.
GAGTTTTATCAGTAAAATCAAGTAGCTCCTGACACAAACCATGTGGCCTTAATCCTGCAGCTGTCTCCACCACCTCCACCACCTCCACCATCTCCACCACCTCCACCACCTCCACCACCTCCACCACCTCCACCACCTCCACTATCTCCACCACCTCCACTATCTCCACCATCTCCACCACCTCCACCACCTCCACTATCTCCACCACCTCCACCACCTCCACCATCTCCACCACCTCCACCACTTCCACCATCTCGACCACCTCCACCACCTCCACCATCTCCACCACCTCCACCCCACCACCACCACACATCTCCACCACCTCCACCATCTCCACCACCACTCCACCACCTCCACCACCTCCACCATCTCCACCACCTCCACCACCTCCACCATCTCCACCACCTCCACCTCCACCATCCACCATCTCCACCCATCTCCACCACCACCACCACCTCCACCATCCTCCACCACCTCCACCACCTCCACCACCTCCTCCCCTCCACCACCCCCACCACCTCCACCACCTCCACCATCCACACCACCACCCACCATCTCCACCACCTCCACCATCCCACCTCCCCACCATCTCCACCACCTCCACCACCCACCCATCTCCACCACCTCCACCACCTCCACCACCTCCACCACCTCCACCATCTCCACCACCTCCACCATCTCCACCATCTCCACCACCTCCACCACCTCCACCATCTCCACCACCTCCACCATCTCCACCACCTCCACCATCTCCACCATCTCCACCACCTCCACCATCTCCACCATCTCCACCACCTCCACCATCTCCACCACCTCCACCATCTCCACCATCTCCACCACCTCCACCAGGGAGAGAGAGGAGAAGAGAGAGGAGAGGAGAGAGGAGACGAGAGAGGACACGAGAGAGGAGACGAGAGAGGAGACGAGAGAGGAGACGACAGAGGAGATGAGAGAGGACAAGAGAGAGGAGACGAGAGGAGACGAGAGAGGAGACGAGAGAGGAGACGAGAGAGGAGAAGAGAGAGGAGAAGAGAGAGGAGACGAGAGAGGAGACGAGAGAGGAGACGAGAGAGGAGAAGAGAGAGGAGATGAGAGAGGAGACGAGAGAGGAGACGAGAGAGGACAAGAGAGAGGAGACGAGAGAGGAGACGAGAGAGGAGACGAGAGGAGATGAGAGAGGAGACGAGAGAGGAGACGAGAGAGGAGACGAGAGAGGAGAAGAGAGAGGAGACGAGAGAGGAGACGAGAGAAGAGACGAGAGAGGGCAAGAGAGAGGAGACGAGAGAGGAGAAGAGAGAGGAGACGAGAGAGGAGAAGAGAGAGGAGACGAGAGAGGAGACGAGAGAGGAGAAGAGAGAGGAGACGAGAGAGGAGTCGAGAGAAGAGGAGAGAGGAGACGAGAGAGAAGAGGAGAGAGGAGACGAGAGAGGGCAAGAGAGAGGAGACGAGAGAGGAGAGGAGAGAGGAGAAGAGAGAGGAGACGAGAGAGGAGACGAGAGAGATAAAAGCTAAGACTTTTAAAAGAAACAAACATGAACAAGAAGGAAATAAGAGAAGAAGAAACAAGAAGAAACAGGCGCAGGTCTCTCTGATTCAGCGGTTTCCTGCAGTGAGCTGTATTTTTTTACGCACTTAACTTATTTTTATCATATTTATTTGCCGCATTTCTGGTCTGTGGTGGAAAAATGTCGAGGCCCCAGCTCTGCTCCATATTCTACATCCTGATCTACACAATCGTGACCGACTCTCCTGTAAAAATGTTACATAATTCAGCTTTAAAGCCTCAAACTGCCCTGCGACGGAGGACGGACTTTCGCCGAGTTCGATAACATGAAAATAAAGACTTTATTTGACGTGGTTTATCTCCAGGACGACGTTCCAAACCCTTCGCTCCTCTGCTCCGTGTATATTTTCCAGAACATACCATCATCGTAAATCACTCGGAGCAGAGCTTAACGTGATGTTTGCTCGTCTAAATTTAGTCGGAGGAACAACAGCTACAGCCGATGTAAAAGTTTACAGTACTTCCTCTGATTGTTTACCTTCACGGGGGCAGCAGGTGTTGGCGGGAGACCGGGGCCACCCTCAGAGCGCCCCACCACAGCGAGGAGCGAAGAGGAGGCTCATGGGAAATGTGTGAATGCGTCGGGTTTAATGAATCACGGCGTGTACAAGGCTCACACGCGATGTCCTGTACTTTTTGTGTACTTTTACTTCGAGAGTTTGATTATGTCATCAACAAATCCAAAGAGATTTAACCCTGCAGATTCAGGCTGAGTTCTGACACTCTGTTCCACCTTGTGATGTCATCAAGTGGTGATACAGGAAGTGTGTTTTTAAACTCCACACACCTTCACTACAGTCATCTGGGTGATTTCTTGCCTGGAATTGCCGATCTCTACTGAACTGAAGGTAAAAGGAGCTGTGAACTTGAAAAAAATGAAACTAAACAGTCTCTTTACAATTTAAAATATTACAAACCCAGTATATGAGTCTGTTTGGGCTCCGTTAGTCACACGAGGCATCGAGACACGACTGGATTTCTTGCCGTGTTTCGCTGTTTCAGAGCCTCATCGATGGTTCAGTCACATCTGTATCGTTGGCTTTAGTTCAGTAATGTCCTGTATCTTTGTTCCAAACACGAGATCTTTAACACAGCCTCAGAGAAACAAATCCAGAGGTGTGAGATCTGCTCCATCCCTTTAATCCAACGATCTGGAGATGTTTGAGTGACTCCTGAACACACAGATCTCAATCTTCCTGGAAAATACAGGTTGGCTGAAGGTCCTGCAGTCGTGGTGCCACAGATTCAGTCAAAAGTCGAGGTCGACCTCTGCAGTAAGTGATCTCTCGTGGAAGAAAAATGGACTGATAATTTGATTGTACATAATCCCACAAAATGTGATTTAAAACTGTTATAACCACGAGTACAATAAAACAAATCTAATAAAGAAATCTGAGCAGCTGCCAACTGAAAGTGTCACAGTTCTGCCTGTTTTCTGCCTGTTTTGTTCAGTCCAGGTTCGTTCCTTGGTTCACTGCCTCCCTGGTTTTAATTGCTAATCAGGGCCTTTATGTTCTGGTTTTGTTCACTGAGGTTTGCAGGATTATTGTGTCGTTCGTGCTGTTTTGTTCTTGCCGTTTGTTCTTCTGTCACCAAGAAGAGCTCTGTATTTTTCAATAAACCTGTTCAGGAGTTGGGCTGTCGTCTTTGTGCTGCTCGTGAGTCAGACTTTATGGACCCCCTGTACATATATATATTTGTATATGATTCCCCTGAGCGTCACGCCCACACGCCCTCGCTCCATTAGCCCGTCACTGTGGGTCGTGGCCTGTAATCTGGGCCATAATGATAGTCGTTATGGAGTAATTGTGGTTGTCTTGCGTTTTTTAAGCACGAAAACACACCTTTCTTAAGCAAACATTATGAAAGATATAAATCAACTGTGTAACTTTTGGTCCAGCGGCTCTGTTCAGGAGGATCCCAGTGTCAGTGACTGGAGGAGGCTCGATGTAAAGTGACGTGAAGGTGGAAAAATGCTAAACATCTATCTGCTTTTGGACCTCTACAACTTCCCCATTGTCACGGATTAATAAAGATAATAAACGAAAATTCCCTGACTTCTGAAAGAGCAGAAAAATGTAAAAAAGGTTGGAGTTTTGGGACTAAAACTGGGCAAAAACAGGACTAAACGAGGACCAGACCTGCACGAAGCCGGTAGTAGGAAGCCGGTGGTAGGTAGTCAGTAGTAGGTAATCGGTAGTAGGGTGTCAGTAGTAGGTAGTCGGTAGTAGGAAGCTGGTGGTAGGAAGCCGGTAGTAGGTAGTCAGTAGTAGGTAGTCGGTAGTAGGTTGTCAGTAGTAGGTAGTCGGTAGTAGGAAGCCGGTGGTAGGAAGCCGGTAGTAGGTAGTCAGTAGTAGGTAGTCGGTAGTAGGTAGTCAGTAGTAGGTAGTCGGTAGTAGGTAGTTGGTAGTATGTAGTTGGTGGTAAGAAGCCAGTAGTAGGTAGTCGGTGGTAGGAAGCCGGTAGTAGGTAGTCAGTAGTAGGAAGCCGGTAGTAGGTAGTCAGTAGTAGGTAGTCGGTAGTAGGAAGCCGGTAGTAGGTAGTCGGTAGTAGGTAGTTGGTGGTAAGAAGCCAGTGGTAGTTAGTCGGTAGTAGGAAGCCGGTGGTAGGAAGCCGGTAGCAGGAAGCCGGTAGTAGGAAGCCGGTAGTAGGTAGTCGGTAGTAGGTAGTCGGTAGTATGTAGTTGGTGGTAAGAAGCCAGTGGTAGTTAGTCGGTAGTAGAAAGCCGGTAGCAGGAAGCCGGTAGTAGGTAGTCGGTAGTATGTAGTTGGTGGTAGGAAGCCGGTGGTAGGAAGTCGGTAGTAGGAAGCCGGTGGTAGGAAGCCGGTAGCAGGAAGCCGGTAGTAGGTAGTCGGTAGTATGTAGTTGGTGGTAGGAAGCCGGTGGTAGGAAGTCGGTGGTAAGTAGTCAGTAGTAAGTAGTCGGTGGTAAGAAGCCGGTGGTAGGAAGCCAGTAGTAGGAAGTTGGCCGTCATTACAGTCATTACAGACCAGTCCTAGAGACACTGGAAAAATACAGACTTACGAAAAACACAATCAGATAAATGGATTCTCCCAACACGGCGTTTTGTTTAGTTTTTTTGCGGGTTTTTTAAAATAATAACGATAGTGATAGTAGTGAGTGTGACGTCACCCACAGCGTTCGAAGTTAGCAGTTATAGCGGCTAATTTGGAGCCGTATCATGGCAACCAAAGAGCCAATCAGGAGCGAACGTGTTGCTAACGTTAGCGGGAGCGATTCATGGACAAAATAGCAAATCAAAAACCCCAGGATCATGTAGAGGGTTTTTTAAGACCAAAATGACGAGTCTGACAGCAGCAGTTACAAAGAGAGGAGGACAGTTTTTCAATAGAAAGTGAATTGGAGCCAGAGTTGATGGAGCCGGAAGTGCGCCTATGATCACTTCCTGTTTGGAACGCGGCGGTTAACCTGCTAGCCACCGTTTTCCAAATAGAAAGTGATCATGGGCGCACTTCTGGCTCCTTTGAAACTCGATTGCGGCGGCTAGCAGGTTAGCTACGTCTTTTTATACAAACAGTCTGTGGCTCCACTCAAACCCATGTGTTTAGCTGCCGATGCAGATCTGGCAGGGCTCACGCTGCGCTCGCTATCAGCACTTTTTTAATTGTGTGGTTTTGGAGTGATGATTGCATGCGTGTTTATTTTTATATGCATCTGTAACGACCGCGGTGTTATGCCGTGTAAGGTACATGTGGTCTCGCTATACGCAGGGTTTTATTTTTAGACATGTGCAGACGTTTTGTGCCCAAGACCAACTATGGGTATTTCACGACCTGCTGTGTGGGGTTTTAACGGAATAATGATGGTTTGGCCTGGAACCTGAACACGGCACATCCTTTTGTGTGGAGAGAACTGAGATTTCAAACATCAGACTTGTGTCGCTGCTTTTTGGACCCTCTTTACAAACCATAAGAAAGTAGAAGAAGAAGTAGAAGAAGAAGTAGAAAGTAGTAGAAGAAGAAGACGATGGTGTGGATCATGGATTGATTGAACAGGTGAGTTTTTAGTTTGATTTGAAGCGCGGCAGTGAGTCCTACTTCTTGATGGATTGTGGGAGTGAGTTCCAGAGGACGGCGAAGGCGGCGAAGGCGGCGAAGGCGGCGAAGGCGGCGAAGGCGGCGAAGGCGGCGAAGGCGGCGAAGGCGGCGAACTCGGCGAACTCGGCGAACTCGGCGAACTCAGCGAACTCGGCGAAGACTAGGTCCATCAAGGTCCAGTGCTTTGTCCTGATGAAGGAGGGAGGTAAGTACGTTTTTAAACAGGTACTTTAATACTTTTACTTAAGTAGATTTTTTCATGTGATACTTTTACTTTCACTTGAATAACTTTTCATCTGTCAAAACAAACATGGCGGAAAATGAGTAAAAAACAAGTCCAAAAAAACGGAGCACAAAAATAAAGTTGGAATGTGTTGAGTAATGAGGAAACAGCCAAGATTGAGGAACAGTGTGACTCCTGAAAATGTGACTCAGACACACACTGACTCGTGTGACTGGCTCGTGGCTCGTGGGTCATGTGACTGGCTCATGTGATTGGCTTGTGGCTCGTGTGACTGGCTCGTGGCTCGTGGGTCATGTGACTGGCTCATGTGATTGGCTTGTGGCTCGTGTGACTGGCTCGTGTGATTGGCTTGTGGCTCGTGTGATTGGCTCGTGTCTTTGGCTCGTGTCTTTGGCTCGTGTCTTTGGGCTCGTGTGACTGGCTCGTGTGATTGGCTTGTGGCTCGTGTGATTGGGTTGTGGCTCGTGTGATTGGCTCGTGTCTTTGGCTCGTGTCTTTGGCTCGTGTCTTTGGCTCGTGTGATTGGCTCATGGCTCATGTGATTGGCTCGTGTGACTCGTTCATGTGATTGGCTCATGAGTTTGGCTCGTGTGATTGGCTCGTGTGGTTGGCTCCTGTGTGATTGGCTCGTGGCTCGTGAGTTTGGCTCGTGGCTCATGTGTTTGGCTCATGTATTTGGTTCATGTGATTGGCTTGTGTGATTGGCTCTTGTGTGTTTGGCTCGTGGCTCGTGTGTTTGGCCCGTGGCTCGTGTAAAGTACTTTTTATGTATCTGTACTTTGCTTAAGTACATTTTACAGTGGATACTTTTACTTGAGTACATTTGAGAGCAGTATCTGTACTTTCTCCACTCCATTTTTGAACAGGACTGAAGAGTAAAAAGTACTTTTCATCTGATTTGAGGGAGTATTTTTACCATGTTTCTGACTAAATTTTACGAGTTCAAGTTTCAGGTTTGAGCAAAACAAAAATAAAAACACAAAATTCAGAAGAAAAATTAAGAAATTGGTTTGTACAAAATACTTTTGAACAAAATATGTGTCATTTTTAATCAGTATCAGTATTTACACTTTAACAAGACTTATGTTAAGTACTTTTTACTCTTTAAGTTCATTTTTAAACAGGTACTTTAACACTTGTACTTAAGGTTTTACATATGATGCTTTTACTTGAGTTTTCAGTCTGTGTACTGTACTTTTACTTGCGTTTTCAGTCTGTGTACTGTACTTTTACTTGAGTTTTCAGTCTGTGTACTGTACTTTTACTTGTGTTTTCAGTCTGTGTACTGTACTTTTACTTGAGTTTTGAATCTGTGTACTGTACTTTTACTTGAGTTTTCAGTCTGTGTACTGTACTTTTACTTGAGTTTTAATCTGTGTACTGTACTTTTACTTGAGTTTTCAGTCTGTGTACTGTACTTTTACTTGAGTTTTAATCTGTGTACTGTACTTTTACTTGAGTTTTAATCTGTGTACTGTACTTTTACTTGAGTTTTGAATCTGTGTACTGTACTTTTACTTGAGTTTTGAATCTGTGTACTGTACTTTTACTTGAGTTTTCAGTCTGTGTACTGTACTTTTACTTGAGTTTTCAGTCTGTGTACTGTACTTTTACTTGAGTTTTGAATCTGTGTACTGTACTTTTACTTGAGTTTTCAGTCTGTGTACTGTACTTTTACTTGCGTTTTCAGTCTGTGTACTGTACTTTTACTTGAGTTTTGAATCTGTGTACTGTACTTTTACTTGAGTTTTCAGTCTGTGTACTGTACTTTAACTTGCGTTTTCAGTCTGTGTACTGTACTTTTACTGTAGTACTGGCTCGTGCCCTGGTTAAACCCCTGATGTGTCATCCTGAACACAGACACGCCTCAGAGCTCAGACTCTTCTCGTTCGTGACACTGAGCCTCAGACGATGAAAGTCAAACACACCTCGCCGAGTCGGAGCCGTCAGACCGAGCCGTCAGACCGAGCCATCACATCGAGCCGTCAGACCGAGCCGTCAGACCGAGCCGTCACACCGAGCCGTCACACCGAGCCGTCACACCGAGCCGTCACACCGAGCCGTCACACCGAGCCGTCAGACTGGACCTGCATATTTAAGTCTTACTGTAAAGAGAATGGGAGCGGCACCGTCTGATTCTAAACGTTCTAGAAGAATCTGACCTGTTTGTCTGGTACGACCTGATCACATGATCAACGGTGACCATAAAACAGCCACTGTCATAATTAGTCACGACACAAAAGTCCAAAAGACGCTGGAAAAGTACAGACTCATGACAAACACGATCAGAGGAACCGATTCACCCAACACAGTATTTATTTTTTGTGTTTTTTTGTAATAACCACAGACTGTGTGAAGCAGTGGACTCAGTGAGTGTGACGTCACCCACAGCGTTCGAGGCCAGAGCAGTTACAGCGGCAAATTTGGAGGAGTATCATAGCAACCAAAGAGCCAATCAGGAGCGACCTCGAGGAAAGAAGTCGCCTGATTTGTCTGTTATTAATGTTCAGATGTTGATTTACAGACACAATAGTGAAATTAAAGCCGCTGATCCGCCACTTGCTTCCGTTTTATTGCGGCTTTGGGCTGCACTGATGCACAAAATGCACCAACATTGGGTTTTCCAGGCATCGCCATGGCAACACCGTGCAAAATACAAAGTTGGCCCCTCAGACTTTTTTGACGGGAACGATGTAAAGAATCATCGTGCCAAATCTCACAATCGTCATTGAAGGTATGAAACCGTTATAAGACTTAGAAATGTCCAAAAATGTCTTTGTTGAAGCACAAAACATCAATGGATCATAAAAATATCGACAAAAACACTCAGTATACACCCCTGTTTGGGAGATTACGCAAGGTGGAGAAGCGACAGTGGCTCAGTTGGAGAGTTGGCCAATGATCTGAAGGTTGCTGGTTCAAGTCCCGCTCTGGACATAAACTTTGTGCATGTAGATGTCTTTGTTGAAGCACAAAATATCAATAGATCATAAAAATAACCACAAAAACAGGAAGATTACACAAGATATGGAGGTGACAGTGGCTCAGTTGGAGCGTTTGTCGACTGATCCAAGGATCTTTGGTTGAGAGATCGGATTTACTGAGCCACAGGTCGTTAGTGCGATTCCAGCTCCCACAGATGAACACTGTTGTTGTTTTCTTGGGCAGGACACTTCACCCCCCTCGCCCCCAGTGCCTCTGTGGATGGGTGAGTGGTTCCTTGATGCAAAGAGCTTCAAGTGTTTTGAAGATGGCAAAGCGCTGCATAAAAATGTGGCCGTTTACCATAGACTTTGATGAAAGGTTTTGTCCTCGTCCTTCTTTGTACTCTTCTCTACACTTTGTTCCACCGTTCAGAGAAAAAAACAGCTCCTGTGTGACCTTAAAGTGAACCGCTGTTTAAACTATGTCCAGAGTTCACTGTGGTAACAGGGCAGGTTCATATTAACCACAACATCAAAATACTGATGAAGATGACTCAGTGACTACGCAAACGCAAGAGCAAGAGGCTTTTGATATGACTATAGCTGCATTAGATCAAGATAAATATGAAACCTGTCGTCCAAAGTCTGCTCAGATGAAAAGTGCACTTGACCTGGAGTGTTTCACAGTGTGTCAGCCTCTGTTATGTTACAGGTGTGTTTAAAGCTGCTCAAAAATATCTGGAAAAACATGGATTCGAAACCAGGTCACCTCTGCACTGATCTGACTTGTAACTTGTCATGGTAGCAGGGGCGGCGTTAGACATTTTGTGTTGGAGGAGCTAAAGGGGTGCCAATGTCAGTGTTCACTTAAAAAGTATTATTTTATTTTAATTTCATTTCATTTCATTTTATTTTATTTTATTTTATTTTCATTTTATTTTCATTTTATTTCATTTCATTTCATTTCATTTTATTTTATTTTAATTTATTTTATTTTATTTTATTTTAGTTTATTTTATTTTATTTTTATTTATTTATTTATTTATTTTTTTATTTTTAATTTTTTTTTTACTTTATTTTTTTATAATTTTTTAATTGTATTTTATTACATTGTTTTTATTCATTTATTTATTTCCAGTTCACTTAATGCACATTTCACATATTTTATTCTTATTTAAACTCAAAATGGAGTGGGAAGAAGAAAACATATTAAATCCTACCTCTATATTTAACCATGTTTGCAAGTTTAAATGTAGTTAACATCTTATAGTGATTCATAAAAGCTAATATAGATATTTTATTTATTTATTTATTTTTTTGGAGTCTCATGTTGACGACTTGGACAATTTAGTTGAAAATGAAAGTGGGACAAAAATCCTTGAGGGAGTTCTGGGGGAGGTCACTCTAGGGGAGGCTCGTGCCCCCTCCAGCCCTTCTCTGGCACCGCCCCTGCAGGGTGGCACCCCCTGCAGGGTGGCGCCCCCTGTTTGTCTCCGTGTTTTAATTTGAACACACTGGAGAATATGTTGCAGTCCATAAATGAAACAGTACAGATCGATCTTTGGTGCAAACATGTGGAGACGGTTCAGTCAGAGCCATAAAACACATAAATGCCTCTGGTCACTTCTTTCTCGTCCTGCTTCTGTTTGAGGAAAGTCCCGGATCTGACCCTGAACCTTTGAGTCTGTCGATCTGCAAACGTCACTGAAGAAATGAAGAGGCAGGTTCAAAGCAGAACTTCAGCTCACAACAGAAACCACAGGCCCACGCTCGAGTGTTAGCAACGCTTCACAAACTGTGGTGCGGCTCCCGTTAGCACAACAGAGGGGCACTGGGCCAGGAATCGTAAAGTGTAATTTGTACTCTGTAATCTGTAATATATAATCTGTAATCTATAATCTGTAATCTATACTCTGTAATCTGTAATCTATAATCTGTAATCTGTAATCTATAATAAGTAATCTGTAGTCTGTAATCTATAATATATAATCTGTAATCTATAATCTGTAATATATAACCTATCTCTAATCTGTAATCTATATACACTGTAATCTGTAATCTATACTCTGTAATCTATAATAAGTAATATGTAGTGTGTAATCTATAATCTGTAATCTGTAATATATAATGTATAATCTGTAATATATAACCTATAATCTGTAATCTATAATATGTAATCTGTAGTCTGTCATCTATAATCTATAATATTTAATCTATAACCTATAATCTGTAATCCATACTCTGTAATTTATAATATATATAATATGTACTATATAATCTGTAATATATATATATATATATCTATTTGTAATCTATATACAATGTAATCGATAATATGTAATCTGTAATATATAATGTGTAATCTGTAGTCTGTAATCTATAACCTATAATATTTATTCTGTAATATATAATCTGTACTATATCTGTAGATCTGTAATCTATAACCTATAATCTGTAATCCATAATCTATAATCTGTAATGGCAATGAAATGTGCCCCACTATAACTGTCACACATTTTGAAGTTTGATTCGTCGATGAAGTAAATATATAGACGATAAACGATGAGACTGAAGCAAATGTTTTAACTTTTACAGCTTAAATTTTAATATAGAGCCAAAAAGAACGTGCAAAGAAAATGTAACAACGATAAATACTGACCCCAGAAAATATAGTTCCACCTTCATATAAAGAACGACAATATATAGTATAGTATATAGTAACATCTTTTCCTGCCCACACTGTCAATCAAACCTGATGCTAAAGCTACAGGAGCAACGCCGGGAAAGAACGACCCGACCTGTCAGATTTTAATGTTCAGATGTGGATTTACAGACACAAAAGTGAAATAAAAACCACAGGATCATGTAGAGGGTTAATACGAACATTTAAGACCAAAATGACGAGTCTGACAGCAGCAGGGACAGAGAGAGAGAGGACACGGTTTAAAAAAATAATAATAATAAAAAATAACAAAAGAAAAAACAAACAAAAAAACACACACCTCAAAATGACAAAATAAAAAAATACAAAAGTCAAAATAACTAAAAATTTAAACAAAAAAAATTAAAAATACTCAAAAGAATAAAAAAAAGTAAAAACAGAACACTAAAAAAACCTAAAAAAAAAATAAACTTAAAAAAAAAAAAAAAAAAAATCCAAATAACTCAAAAAAAAAAAAAAAAAAAGAACCCCAGGATCATGTAGAGGATTGATACGAACATTTAAGACTAAAATGACGAGTCTGACAGCAGCACGTACAGAGAGAGGGCACAGCTTTTCAACAGAAAGTGAATTGGAGCCAGAGTGGCACAGCCCATGATCACTTCCTGTTTGGAGCGTAGCGGTTAGCATGTTAGCATGTTAGCCGTGTGTTTAAACAGTGTCTCCACAGCTGATGTGAACATTAGTCTCAGCTCTGTACAGACGTGAACTCTTTAACCTCCCGTGTCATGAGATTTAAACACGCGTGTGCAGCTCAACCACGTTAAAGATGCACTGTGGAACTTTTCATCTGCACCTTTAAAGTCATTTTCATTCATTTGTTTAATGTGTTTTGTGTTTTTATTCTAAAACAAAGTACCACGATACACAGTGAAATGACGACAACTACTCATAAAAGATGTACTTATACACACACAAAGAGAGAGAGACGGAGGGAGAGGAGAGGAGAGAGAGGGAGGAGAGAGGAGAGAGAGACGGAGGGAGAGGAGGGAGGGAGGGACGAGAGAGGAGAGGGGAGGAAGAAAGAGAGACGGAGGGAGAGGAGAGGAGAGAGAGGGAGGAGAGAGGAGAGAGAGACGGAGGGAGAGGGAGGAGAGAGGAGAGAGAGACGGAGGGAGAGGGAGAGGAGGGAGGGAGGGACGAGAGAGGAGAGGGGAGGAAGAAAGAGAGACGGAGGGAGAGGAGAGGAGAGAGAGAGGGGAGAGAGGAGAGAGAGAGGGAGGGAGAGGGAGGAGAGAGGAGAGGAGAGGGAGGAGAGAGAGGGAGAGAGAGGAGGGAGGGAGAGGAGGGAGGAGAGGGAGAGAGGAGGAAGAGGAGGGGAGGAAGAAAGAGAGACGGAGGAGAGGAGAGGAGAGAGGGAGGAGAGAGGAGAGAGAGACGGAGGGAGAGGAGAGGAGAGAGAGGGAGGAGAGAGGAGAGAGAGACGGAGGGAGAGGGAGAGGAGGGAGGGACGAGAGAGGAGGGGGAGGAAGAAAGAGACGGAGGGAGAGGAGAGGAGAGAGGAGAGAGGAGAGGGAGAGGGGGAGATGGAGGGAGAGGAGAGGAGAGAGGGAGGAGAGAGGAGGGAGAAAGAGGGAGAGGAGAGGAAAGAGGGAGGAGAGAGACAGAGAGAGAAAGAGGGAAGAGAGAGAGAGAGGCAGAGGGAGAGGATAGAGACAGAAAGGGAGAGGGGGGGGAGAGGAGGGAGAAGGAGGGAGGGGATAGAGATAGAAAGGGAGAGGGGGGAGGAGGGAGGGGATAGAGAAATAAAAGGAGAGAGAGGAGAGAGGAGGGAGAAAGAGGGAGGGGATAGAGAGAGAAGAGAGACACAAAGGGGACAAGAAGAGAGAGAGGAGAGACAGAGAGATGAGAGAAGGAAGGACAGAGAGAGAGAGAGAGATGGAGGAAGGAAACAGAAGAGGAGGAGAGAACAAGCGGGTTGAGAAGGAGGGGTGACAGGAGGAGGAGGAGGAGTACAGGAGGAGGAGCAGTGACAGGAGGAGGAGGAGGAGTACAGTAGGAGGAGCAGTGATAGGAGGAGGAGGAGCACCGACAGCAGGAGGAGTAGAGTAGGAGGAGCAGGAGGCGCGCTCCCTGTACTTAGGCTGAGGTTTCCTCCTGACTTCATGCTGTGGTCTGAGGTCTATTTTCCCTCTGAAAACAGGAGCTGGAAAAAGGCTCCGAGCTTTAAACAGGATAAAAATGTAACAGGCTCAAAATAACGACTGAGTCTGACGGGGACGATTTTCATTAATGAAGCACGACACTACGAGCCAATCAGAGCCTCCGATGTGAGCCAATCAGAGCCTCCGATGTGACCCAATCAGAGCCTCCGATGTGAGCCAATCAGAGCCTCCGATGTGAGCCAATCAGAGCCTCCGATGTGACCAATCAGAGCCTCCGATGTGACCCAATCAGAGCCTCCGATGTGACCCAATCAGAGCCTCCGATGTGACCCAATCAGAGCCTCCGATGTGACCCAATCAAAGCCTCCGATGTGACCAATCAGAGCCTCCGATGTGACCAATCAGAGCCTCCCGATGTGACCCAATCAGAGCCTCCGATGTGACCAATCAGAGCCTCCCGATGTGACCCAATCAGAGCCTCCGATGTGACCAATCAGAGCCTCCGATGTGACCAATCAGAGCCTCCGATGTGAGCCAATCAGAGCCTCCGATGTGACCCAATCAGAGCCTCCGATGTGAGCCAATCAGAGCCTCCGATGTGACCAATCAGAGCCTCCGATGTGACCAATCAGAGCCTCCCGATGTGACCCAATCAGAGCCTCCGATGTGAGCCAATCAGAGCCTCCGATGTGAGCCAATCAGAGCCTCCGATGTGACCAATCAGAGCCTCCGATGTGACCCAATCAGAGCCTCCGATGTGACCCAATCAGAGCCTCCGATGTGACCCAATCAGAGCCTCCGATGTGACCCAATCAGAGCCTCCGATGTGACCAATCAGAGCCTCCGATGTGAGCCAATCAGAGCCTCCCGATGTGAGCCAATCAGAGCCTCCGATGTGACCAATCAGAGCCTCCGATGTGACCAATCAGAGCCTCCGATGTGACCAATCAGAGCCTCCGATGTGAGCCAATCAGAGCCTCCGATGTGAGCCAATCAGAGCCTCCGATGTGAGCCAATCAGAGCCTCCGATGTGAGCCAATCAGAGCCTCCGATGTGACCCCGGTGAAGGCGTTTCACTGAACCCGAGTCGACACGAGAACTTATCACACGTGGAGTAAAATCGAACGTCTGAAAGTTTTTTTTTAGAGAAAATGAACCTCAGAATTTAAACTAAACACAAAGTTCAGAGGGTTCGGTTACTCAAGTAAAAGTCCAAATACAGAGGTAAAAAAGATACTCGAGTAAAAGTAAAACATGAAAAAATCTACTTAAGTAAAAGTGTTAACCAGGACTAAACCGGGACTAAACCAGGACTAAACCAGGACTGAACTAGGACTAAACCAGGACTAAACCAGGACTGAACCAGGACCCGACTGGGACCAGGACAAATGTGACGTCTCAGGTCAAAGGTCGATGTAAACTCACATATTAAAGTAGTTGCCATAGTAACATGGCAGCTGTAGATAATGATTCAAGAAAATAAAGCTGCATTATGTAATTTCTCTGGTGAACATGTGCCTCCTGCTTTGCCTGGAATATTCCCCAGTAGGGCATTAAATCTGGTGACGTCTCCAGTCAGAGTTACATATCAGAGCTGCGGAGAAGAGACGCAGCTGCCCCTGATTCAGCTCATCCAAAAGAGACACGTTTAAAGTCACTGCGGAACATTCACAGAACAATGATAGTACAGTTTAAAGTGTAGATGAGTTTGTCAGAGCTGAGTATCGATGTATAATCTGAAAAGCGCAGTATTCAGAGTGTTACAGAGCTGAGTATCCATGTATAATCTGAAAAGCGCAGTATTCAGAGTGTCACAGAGCTGAGTATCGGTGTATAATCTGAAAAGCGCAGTATTCAGAGCGTTACAGAGCTGAGTATCCATGTATAATCTGAAAAGCGCAGTATTCAGAGCGTTACAGAGCTGAGTATCCATGTATAATCTGAAAAGCGCAGTATTCAGAGTGTTACAGAGCTGAGTATCGGTGTATAATCTGTAAAGCGCAGTATTCAGAGTGTTACAGAGCTGAGTATCCATGTATAATCTGAAAAGCGCAGTATTTGGAGCGTTACAGAGCTGAGTATCGGTGTATAATCTGAAAAGCGCAGTATTCGGAGCGTTACAGAGCTGAGTATCCGTGTATAATCTGAAAAGCGCAGTATTCGGAGTGTTACAGAGCTGAGTATCCATGTATAATCTGAAAAGCGCAGTATTTGGAGCGTTACAGAGCTGAGTATCGGTGTATAATCTGAAAAAGCGCAGTATTCGGAGCGTTACAGAGCTGAGTATCCGTGTATAATCTGAAAAGCGCAGTATTCGGAGTGTTACAGAGCTGAGTATCGGTGTATAATCTGAAAAGCGCAGTATTCAGAGTGTTACAGAGCTGAGTATCGATGTATAATCTGAAAAGCGCAGTATTCAGAGTGTTACAGAGCTGAGTATCCATGTATAATCTGAAAAGCGCAGTATTCAGAGTGTCACAGAGCTGAGTATCGGTGTATATCTGAAAAGCGCAGTATTCAGAGCGTTACAGAGCTGAGTATCCATGTATAATCTGAAAAGCGCAGTATTCAGAGCGTTACAGAGCTGAGTATCCATGTATAATCTGAAAAGCGCAGTATTCAGAGTGTTACAGAGCTGAGTATCGGTGTATAATCTGTAAAGCGCAGTATTCAGAGTGTTACAGAGCTGAGTATCCATGTATAATCTGAAAAGCGCAGTATTTGGAGCGTTACAGAGCTGAGTATCGGTGTATAATCTGAAAAGCGCAGTATTCGGAGCGTTACAGAGCTGAGTATCCGTGTATAATCTGAAAAGCGCAGTATTCGGAGCGTTACAGAGCTGAGTATCCGTGTATAATCTGAAAAAAAGCGCAGTATTCGGAGCGTTACAGAGCTGAGTATCGGTGTATAATCTGAAAAGCGCAGTATTCGGAGCGTTACAGAGCTGAGTATCGGTGTATAATCTGAAAAGCGCAGTATTCGGAGCGTTACAGAGCTGAGTATCGGTGTATAATCTGAAAAGCGCAGTATTCGGAGCGTTACAGAGCTGAGTATCCGTGTATAATCTGAAAAGCGCAGTATTCGGAGCGTTACAGAGCTGAGTATCCGTGTATAATCTGAAAAGCGCAGTATTCGGAGCGTTACAGAGCTGAGTATCCGTGTATAATCTGAAAAGCGCAGTATTTGGAGCGTTACAGAGCTGAGTATCGGTGTATAATCTGAAAAGCGCAGTATTCGGAGTGTTACAGAGCTGAGTATCCATGTATAATCTGAAAAGCGCAGTATTCAGAGTGTTACAGAGCTGAGTATCCATGTATAATCTGAAAAGCGCAGTATTCAGAGTGTTACAGAGCTGAGTATCCATGTATAATCTGAAAAGCGCAGTATTCAGAGCGTTACAGAGCTGAGTATCCATGTATAATCTGAAAAGCGCAGTATTCAGAGCGTTACAGAGCTGAGTATCCATGTATAATCTGAAAAGCGCAGTATTCAGAGTGTTACAGAGCTGAGTATCGGTGCAATCTGTAAAGTTTCAGAGTGTTACAGAGCTGAGTATCGATGTATAATCTGAAAAGCGCAGTATTCAGAGTGTTACGGAGCTGAGTATCGGTGTATAATCTGAAAAGCGCAGTATTCAGAGTGTTACAGAGCTGAGTATCGGTGTATAATCTGAAAAGTGCAGTATTCGGAGTGTTACGGAGCTGAGTATCGGTGTATAATCTGAAAAGCGCAGTATTCAGAGTGTTACAGAGCTGAGTATCGGTGTATAATCTGAAAAGCGCAGTATTCAGAGTGTTACAGAGCTGAGTATCGGTGTATAATCTGAAAAGCGCAGTATTCAGAGTGTTACAGAGCTGAGTATACATGTATAAATCTGAAAAGCGCAGTATTCAGAGTGTTACAGAGCTGAGTATCCATGTAAAATCTGAAAAGCGCAGTATTCAGAGTGTTACAGAGCTGAGTATCCATGTATAATCTGAAAAGCGCAGTATTCGAGTGTTTAAGAGCTGAGTCTGAAAAGCGCAGTATTCAGAGTGTTACAGAGCTGGGTATCCATGTATAATCTGAAAAGTGCAGTATTCAGAGCGTTACAGAGCTGAGTCTGAGGTGTGAAGACTGTGACACATGTTTGGGTTCGGTCCAGGCTGGTCGTGAGCACAGACTCAGGAGCCGCTCACTTTACTCAAATTCCCGGGTTTTTTACTTTTACCCATTTAAGGAAGAAACGCACTTTTTTCACCCGGGGACAGGACACAACGTGAACTCTACTCACAAGTTCCTGCATGGATGTGTCTACTTCCTGGATACGGCCCATGTTGAGTAATAAAATCAAATGTACCGTCTCTGAGGCTTCAGTTTGAGGTGAGGTCAGAGGAAAATCGCCTTTCACTCGATACTTATCAAAAACCACATTCTGCTTCTGCAAACGCGAACGAGACAAGCCCCGAAAGCAGAGGATGAAATGTTTACGACTTAATGTCCCCTTTTCTTCACCGGAAAAGAAGAAGAAGCAAGAAAAAAAACAGTTTTGGAAGCAATTTATAATGAACAAATAATGAAGGATGTAACAACTCGAGTTTATGTGTAAAGTGAGAAGAAACGCTTCATAAAAATGTAAAAAAAATTACAAAAAAACACCTAAAAAACTCAGAAACAAACAGGACTAAACCAGAACTAAACCAGGGCTAAACCAGGTCTAAATCAGGACTAAACCGGGACTAAACCAGGACTAAACCAGGTCTGAACCAGGACTAAATCAGGTCTAAACCCGGTCTAGACCAGGTTTAAACCAAACGTAAACCTGGACTAAACCAGGTCTGAACCAGGACTGAACCAGGACTAAACCAGGACTAAATGAAGCGCTTCACAAAAATGCAAAAAAAATACAAAAACTCCCAGAAATATACAGAAAAATCATGTTTTCACTCTGAGAGGGCTCGCAGCTCCACAAACCTGACTCTTCCTTGGACTGGAGGAGGGTCTCTTCCTGCTCGTTTCCATGGAAATGCTGATCCTTTGGCTAAATACTCCACAGTATGACATAAAACATATCTGCATGTGTTCTGAAGTGTGGTTTGTATTTCTGTTTCTATGGAATCATGCAGAAAGTTCCACACTGTAGCTTTACTGACGAGGTTGGAGAATTGATGTATTTGTTCGTTATGATGAAGTGTTCTTGTTCTTGTACAAACCTGTTTTCTTTATGTCTTCGTGTGTCCAGACTCAGAGATGTGGCGTTTTAAATCTTGTTATTCTTCATCCACTCTTTTTCTTCTTTCTCTTTCTGTTGTTAATGTCACAGTTTTTGTTTGTGACACTTTGTTGCTATGGCGACAAGTTGACGTAAAGGTTCCATTGGTCCGTTTCTGTTTTGGAGACTGGATCTAGTGAGTTCAGACTGATGTTGTTTTGCTGTTTTTTTGTTCTTGTGTTGGTCTTATTTTGTTGTTGTTTTACTGTTGTTTTTGTTTTATTTTGCTGTTGTTTTGCTGTTGTTTTGTTGTTGTTTTTCTGTTGTTTTTATCTTGTGTTGCTGTAGTTTTGGTCTTTTTTTGTTGTTGTTTTACTGTTGTTTTTCTGTTGTTTTGACATTGTTTTTGTGATGGTCCTGCCCTGTTGCCCCACCAGGGGCTCTGGACCCTGACCCTGCCCCGGGCCCTGTCTGCCCCGGGCCCTGTCTGCCCCGGGCCCTGTCTTGCCCTGGACCCTGTCTTGCCCGGGACCCTGCCTGTTGGTCCCACCGGGGGGCTCTGGTCCCGTCCCTTCTGGTCTGCCCCGCCGGAGGGTCCTGGTTTCGGGTCTGGTCCCTGGTTCCTGTCCCGTCATCCTGATCCTGTGGTTCCTGCTCCAGATCCAGCCCTGTTCCTCCCTGTTTTTAGTTGCTGACTCCCTGGTCGGCTCCGCTCCTGTTCCTTGTTGCCAATCAGAGGAGCCTTTATATTCTGTGGATGCCCTGTTCTGTGGCTGGATCCTTGTCTTCTGTTTTCTGTTTGGCTCCTGTTTTTCCTTGTAGATCCTGCAGGCTCTGTTTTTGGGTTTTTTCTTCTTCTGTGCAGCATTTGAGTCCACACCTAACCACAACAACACGTGACTGTTTTGCTCTTGTTTTGCTGTCGTTGTGCTGTCGTTTTTCTGTTGTTTTTTTCTGTTGTTTTACTGTTTGTTTTATCATCGTTTTGCTCTTGTTTTGACATTGTTTTTACTCTTGTTTTTTTGCCTGGGTTACGGTCCACAGTAGCCTTAGCCTGTACAGACCAAATTATGTAACACAGTATCTGAGCCTAGCGTAAATATAAGACTGAAAAAACATGGGCAATAAAAAAGTGTTGACAAAAGCCTCATTAATCATGGAACGACTCTGCCTTTATCGGACGGTTGCTAAGAAACCGTGTTAAAATGTCCTGTGATAAAAAATGAAAATAGGGCTGTTAAAGGTACAGTAAAGATCCATAAAGAGAAACCTAAAACCACACACTGGACACATCTCCTCCGTGAGACACAGTGAGCTTTATGCCGTAATGTGGAAGATTAAACCCAAAGGAACAACATCTCCATGGAAACAAGCAGGAGGAGGCTGTTTTCCAAGAGTAAGAGTCAGGTTTGTGGAGATGCAAGCCCACTCAGAGTAAGAATGCAGTTTTTAAAGAGTTTTTCAGTGCAAAAAACACAACCAAAAATGAAAAAACATGCTCTTATTTTACTCTATATATTACATTTTGGCTAAAAAATGACATACTATGTGTTTAAGTTTAGGTTTAAAGGTCCTACATTACGCAAAATTGACTCTTGTGAGGTTTAAACCGTGTATTATTACTCTGTCTACATCTCCAAAGCTCAAAAACACTGTTCCACCTTGTGATGTCATGAAACTGCAGTTCAACAGCTACTTTTACCTTTAGTTCAGTCGAGATCAGAAAATTCCAGGAGCTGAACTGATTCTCGTGAAGCTGTGTGGAGTTTTAAAAAACACAGTGGAGCACTTCCTGTATTACCACAAAACTTTTGGCGTTGAAAGACAGTTCGGTCGTACATATTTGCAGCTGCTAAAGTCTGCATACGTTAAACTAAGGTTTGTGCTATAGCGTCGCTGCCAGCCGGTCCTCGGGTCATCTCTGGACAAGCCCCGAGTTTCCACGGCGATAGGACAGATCAAACAAACAAAACCGATGCGCTTCTCCTTTTTGTCTTTATTTAGAAGTTTTCCAGTTGCCTCGTGTACCGTTTTACCCCTTTACACCTCAGGCGAGTCTAGGAACGGGATCGAGAATGTATTAAAAAACTCATAAAAGTAAATTATATCAGTTATGACTTGCCAAATTTGGAGGAAAAACATCATATCGTTATAAAGAGTGACGCTGTAGTGAGAAGTTCATGTTCCCACACAGACTCTGGAAAGAACTGGAGAAGTAAAGAAGCAGCGTGTCCTTAAAACTGCTTTATATTATATTATATAAACTATAAAGTAAAAATGGTAAAGTGGACACATGTTTTTTTTACAGAGCTTTTTCCACCTTCAAGTCTTCTCTTTATATCAAGAAACCTCCAGTGCACACAGACACTGAGGACGAAGTGTGTTGCCCAAGGACACAACGGCAGCATTCATCTGTGGGAGCTGGAATCGCACCGGCAACCAATGATGTTATGTCCACCAACCTTCAGCTCAGTGTGTTCTGCGTCCTGATTGGCTAAGGGACTGTAGACCATTGTGTTCTGCGTCCTGATTGGCTAAAGGACTGTAGACCCTTATGTTCTGCGTCCTGATTGGCTGAGGGACTGTAGACCATCGTGTTCTGCGTCCTGATTGGCTAAAGGACTGTAGACCATCGTGTTCTGCGTCCTGATTGGCTGAGAGACTGTAGACCATCGTGTTCTGCGTCCTGATTGGCTGAGAGACTATAGACCATCGTGTTCTGCGTCCCTGATTGGCTGAGGGACTGTAGACCATCATGTTCTGCGTCCTGATTGGCTGAGGGACTGTAGACCATCGTGTCTGCGTCCTGATTGGCTAAAACGAAGGTTTGAATGTTGAGAGTATTTAAACAAGAGAGAAATGTGAGAAAATGTTAATGCCTGTGTGAGAAAAGTGTATAAAGTGGGTGGTGAGGGGTTTTACAGACACAGAACATATAGAATAATGTAAAAAATAAAGCTGATACTTCGCAGATTTCACCTATTGTGGGTTATTTTCAGAACGTGACTCCCACCATAAACCAGAGACCACTGTATATGTGTTATGTTGGTTTTGTTGGTTGGTATATCATGTTATTTTATGTTTTATGTTGGTAACAGCCGCCAGAGTAACAAAATCTGGCATCTGCAGTTTTTGTCTTAATTTTATGCATCTTTTTATGACATAACTTCTGTGGGTTTGTGGAGAACAGCTGATTTCAGGCTCTAATTTGCATCACAGGCCTGAGCTTGAGGCATTAACACTGTTTTAAATGCTGGCACGAGTTCAAGCAGGTGTCCTTTCATGAATCACTTAAGGTTCTGCAACTGAATAAATGCAAGATAGACAGTATATGGGTGTAACAATCCAGGCAAAACTAAAAGACAAGCAGGTGTTGGATGTCGCACCAGAAAAGTTTACATAGTGCAACTTTAGTATTTATTCAAACATGTTCAGTTCTTGGCCAATCATTACTCATTTAAATTTTTTGTTATGCTAATTCAGGGAACAGACCCAAAACAGCTGACCACAGTGGCCTCAGCTAGTGCTTTTAATGTGAAGGAGCAGCGTCTCTACTCTAAGTTTCTCAAGTTAGCAACACCTGTACTTTTATTTCAAGTCTACTTCTGAAACTTTATAAAACATTTTGCAGAAAGTCATATTTGAAATGTGCTTTTAGGATTTAGCACGTGACTGGTTAGTACCTGACTGGTTCGCACTTAGCTGGTTAGCACTTGGCTGGTTAGTATGTGACTGGTTAGCATGTGACTGGTTAGCACGTAGCTGGTTAGCACTTGGCTGGTTAGTATGTGACTGGTTAGCACGTGACTGGTTAGCATGTAGCTGGTTAGCACTTGGCTGGTTAGTATGTGACTGGTTAGCACGTGACTGGTTAGCACGTAGCTGGTTAGCACTTGGCTGGTTAGTATGTGACTGGTTAGCACGTAGCTGGTTAGTATGTGACTGGTTAGCACGTGACTGGTTAGCACGTAGCTGGTTAGCACTTGGCTGGTTAGTATGTGACTGGTTAGCACATGACTGGTTAGCATGTAGCTGGTTATCACTTGGCTGGTTAGTATGTGACTGGTTAGCACGTGACTGGTTAGCACGTAGCTGGTTAGCACTTGGCTGGTTAGTATGTGACTGGTTAGCACGTGACTGGTTAGCATGTAGCTGGTTAGCTCGTAGCTGGTTAGTATGTGACTGTGTCATAATGTGGGGTGTGAGGCGGACCAAAGATGCGGGACTCGGGGCAAGTTTAAGGGCGTTTATTGACAGAACAAGACAACACAGGTGACGGGAGAACATACGAGGAGCTGGGTGCTGGGGTGCAGGTCAGGGTCCAGAGATGCAGGGAACACACGAGACGGGAGCACAGCCGGTACCGGGAGTCAGGGTCGGAGAACACAGGCAGGACACGGGCAGGACACCAGGCAGGACACGGGCAGGAAGCACAGCAGAGACACGAAGACCAACAGTGAGGCGAAACAGCACGCAGAGACACACGGTGAAGATCAGACGACCTGGCAGAGAGAGCTGGGTCCTGGCTCCTTTTAACCACCTGCAGGTGTGTTGATTGCGCTGATGGGCTGCAGGTGTGTGTGGGAGGAGCCAGGGCCTCACCCAGCTCTGGAGTCAGGCAGGTGAGGGAGGGGGAGAGGAGACACAGGAGGCAGGAGCAGGCAGGGACCATGACAGACTGGTTAGTATGTGACTGGTTAGCACGTAGCTGGTTAGCACGTAGCTGGTTAGCACGTAGCTGGTTAGCACTTGACTGGTTAGTATGTGACTGGTTAGCACGTAGCTGGTTAGCACGTAGCTGGTTAGTATGTGACTGGTTAGCACATGACTGGTTAGCATGTAGCTGGTTAGCACTTGGCTGGTTAGTATGTGACTGGTTAGCACGTGACTGGTTAGCACGTAGCTGGTTAGCACTTGGCTGGTTAGTATGTGACTGGTTAGCACGTGACTGGTTAGCACGTAGCTGGTAAATACATGACTGGTTAGCATGTAGCTGGTTAGCACGTGACTGGTTAGCACGTAGCTGGTTAGTACGTGACTAGTGACTAGAATATAAAATGTATTTCCAGAACATAAGCCGGCGTCACTGTTCCATAAGAGGATGTTTTTTGTGTTTGTGACTATTACATAACACTATTTAAGAACAAAAAAGTGTCTACTGTACTTTCAAAAGTGGAACATATAAGTACTGGCAAATGATTTATAGTCACTTCACTTTTTGTCCCGTGTTTCAGACTCGCAGGCCGCAGGAGAGGGTCAGCGGGTCCACGGTCATGAGTTATCCCTATATGAACTGGACACAGACGCATGTAGGAGGTGTGACGACAGAGCTAAAGCAGCGCTCCGCAGATAAGGACGAGTGGGATGGAGTGTTCCCGCTCACATGTGGAACAGGCAAACGAGGTGAGGCGTCCTGGCAGGGCGTTAGCATGTGAACGTGCGTACAGCGGGGTTTTATGTTTTTATTATCAGGACTTAGTTTGGTGGGTAATACATGATGCAAATATGAGTTTTTACATCAGTCAAATCTGTAAAAAAGTAACCAAAAGTATAGGAAGTTAGCTAGCTTCTCAAAAAACATACCTGGAGTCGTTTTTTTTTTTTTTTTTTCTTTTCATTCACACATGTTTGAGTAAAACTTTATTATTAGTCGGGCTACATCTCCAAAGCTCAAAATGCTCTGTTCCACCTTGTGATGTCATAAAGTGTCATGTAGTTTTCAAGTTAATAGCTAATTTTACCTTTAGTTCAATATGTAGCTGGTTAGCACGTGGCTGGTTAGCACATATCTGGTTAGAACGTAGCTAGTTAGCATGTGGTTGGTTAGCACATGGCTGGTTAGTACATGGCCGGTTAGCACGTGACTGGTTAGCATGTGGCTGGTTAGAACATGCCTGGTTACCAGTGGTTGGGTTAGCACATAGCTGGTTAGCACATATCTGGTTAGCATGTGGCTGGTTAGCACTAGATTGGCAATTCCAGCATTGAAATTATCCAAACAATTCTACTGGTGAAGGTGTGTGGAGTTTAAAAAACACTGTGGAGCACTTCCTGTATTACCACATGATGACATCACAAGGTGGAACAGAGTGTTTTCAGCTTGAGAGAAGAACTCTCTAAATAAATATGCAGGATTTTAGTGTTAAAACATGTGTGAATGAAACAAAAAACACACAACTCCAGGTCTGTTTGTGACGAGGAAACAGAGATATAATGAGAATATTGCGTAATCTGGGCACTTTAAACTTACATTTCACAAAGTTTAATGTTTCGTATAAGTGTGGATGTGAGAGCGGCGTCTGCGTAGAGCCCAGGGGGGAGGGGAGCGAGGACAGGAGGGAGGACAGGCAGCTCTAAGTCTTATCAGAGGCTGTGTACCGCAGTGGCCGCTCTCATGAAAACTGTGGGAGGAGGAGTGTTTTATCAACTCCTCCAGGACCAGACCAGCTGACTCCTGAGCTCTGTGTCTGTACAGGTGAAATAAGGAGGCAAGGCAGATAAGCACACGCAAAGAGATAGCGGGAGTTTTGTGCAGTCAGCGTTTTCATTTGGAAGTGCAGAACAGTCATGGTTTTGTTCTGCATTAAAGGTACACGGTGTAACTTCTGCTGCTGGAGCGTCTGCCCCCTGGAATTTGCAATCAAAAGATACATAACTATTAAAATAGATAGTGAAAAGAAGATAGTGAGGTGCAGGTCTGAGCCAAAGAAAAGAAACGTTTGAGAGGGGAGTTAAAGAAGCCATTTTTGTTTGGGAACGCAATCCATCTTTGAACAGGAATGGACTCAACTCCATCCTCAGACCTCAGCTTTCATTTATTTTTTCTTTTGTCAGTTTATAACTCAGTACAGTCTACAAACATTATATAAAAAATAATAAAACATCTAATCGAGACAAGAAAGTGTCCAGGTTTAGGCAGAAGCTGAAGCGTATTGTGTCTAATCTACATCAAAACAACAGTGCTAGCCAGTATGCTAATAGCCAGTATGCTAATAGCCAGTATGCTAATAGCCAGTATGCTAATAGGTGTGAGACCAGCCATTAAGGGCCTGAACCATTATGCAAAATATAACTCAGGCACAGTTCACTCTTGTGTAGTTTGATAGACCTAGCTAACAAACAGAGACAAACAGGTGTGTTAGCTTGTTAGCTTGAGTGTAGTTAGCTTAGCTTAGATTTAATGCCATCGTCGTTTGAGCAAACAAAAAAAACTGCCAGAAACAGCAAAATCTTTATCAAAATAACTACATTTAAAGCTTTATAAGACCTCAAAATCTGTAATACTTTGACTATTTACTATTTAAATGCATTTTTTTAATGGGCACTGTAATCATTTCACTTATGTAGATTTTTTCAGTTGATACTTTAACTTTTACTTAAGCATTTTGTTTTTTTGCCACCACTGCATATATATACTTTTTCGTGTACATTTTTGTCCTGCTTTAACAGACTTAGCTAACAAACAGACTGTAAACAAATGGGTGTGTTAGCTTCAGTGTCGTTAGCTTCAGTGTCGTTAGCTTCAGTGTCGTTAGCTTCAGTGTCGTTAACTTCAGTGTCGTTAACTTCAGTGTCGTTAACTTCAGTGTCGTTAGCTTCAGTGTCGTTAGCTTCAGTGTCGTTAGCGCCTCCTTCAGACAGATATAAGGCAGCGTCCAGCAGGAATCTGAGCAGAACTGAAGAAGGACGAGCAGCCAAACGTCTTCACCTCACTACCTCCACCACGACCGAGGGACGACACAGATCTTAAAATACACTTAAATCTAGCAAAAACCACAACTGTGCAAGTAGTTAAAAAATACAATACTTCATCACTATTATGTGGCTATGGCTATGTTTTTATTCTTTAAGTCAGGTTATAGGTCAGATCTATGAAGAGGTAGCAGTGCATGTGTTTCAATTTAAAAAAAAAAAATGGAATTGAATAAACACAAAGATAGATTCATGTTTAATGCCACCCTGTGGAACATTCCAGGCAACGCTATATATGGAACATGGAGAAAAACAGGGGACCCTTCCTTTCACCATAAAGTCACACAGTACACCTTTTAAATGCTAGCTGTAATATATACTCATTAATAGTGTTGAACTGTTAATTACTACGGCGACAGTCTTAAACATAGACTGTATAAAGAAGTGGACTAAAATGAGCGTGACGTCACCCACAGCACACTTGGCTCCAAATGAAGCTCACCGAGGCTAGCAGGTATAGCGGCTAATCTGGAGCCTAGTTGCATGTTAGGAATTCCGACCGTATCATAGCAACAAAAGATCCAGTCAGGAGGAAAGCTGTTGAAGCCTCTCACCCCCACCACTGGTTTGAGCAGGAAGCGGGGGCACTTAGCAACGTTGTCAATCAAACGTGTTGCTAACGCTAGCGGGAGTGACCTCGGGGAAAAAAGGCAGTTGATTTGTCTGTTATTAATGTTCATATCTTGATTTACAGACACATTCGAATATTTAAGACCAAAATGACGGGTCTGACAGCAGCAGTTACAAAGAGACTGGACACCGTTTTTTAGTAGAAAATGAATTGGAGCCAAAGTCGAAGGAGCTGGAAACGCGCCCAGGCTCACTTCCTTTTTGGAACACAACGGCTAGCAGGTTGGCTATGTCTATTTATATATATATAGGGTCTTAACTTTGAATCGTTCTGAAGATCTATGTAACATTTGGTGAGTTTGTCTGGACTGTCTCTGTCTGTCTGAAGTTCGACAAGGATCAGTGATTTATACAGAAGCGGCGTGGAGAGGGACATTAATCAGGCGTGATGTGTTCTCCATGTGATGATAACATGTCCTGAGACGCGCTGTAGCCAATCAAAGGTCAACAAGGTCCTCTGCGGAGAGAGAGCACATGTGAATACAGCAGTGGAAAATATCTTCGAAAACACATTAACACCGAGATAAAACGACGATGGCTGTGGATAAAGATGCACCCTGTAACTTTTTTGGAGAAGAGTCTGCCTTTTGCTGGTCTCCATGGTGGTGTTGTTGCTTTGGATGGAATGTGACAGAGCCCAGACTATGGAACAGCGCCCCCTGCCTGTCAGATCCTTTAAGTTCAGGCTGAAAACCCACCTCCTCTCCTTGGTATTTAACGCTAAACCTGCCTCTTCTCCCTGGTATTTAACACTAAACTACCTCTTCTCCCTGGTATTTAACACTAAACTACCTCTTCTCCCTGGTATTTAACACTAAACTACTCTTCTCCCTGGTATTTAACACTAAACACCTCCTCTTCCCCTGGTATTTAACACTAAACCCACCTCTTCTCCCTGGTATTTAACACTAAACCACCTCTTCTCCCTGGTATTTAACACTAAACTACCTCTTCTCCCTGGTATTTAACACTAAACTCACCTCTTCTCCCTGGTATTTAACACTAAACTACCTCTTCTCCCTGGTATTTAACACTAAACTACCTCTTCCCCCTGGTATTTAACACTAAACTACCTCTTCTCCCTGGTATTTAACACTAAACTACCTCTTCTCCCTGGTATTTAACACTAAACCACCTCCTCTCCCTGGTATTTAACACTAAACTACCTCTTCTCCCTGGTATTTAACACTAAACTCACCTCTTCTCCCTGGTATTTAACGCTAAACCTGCCTCTTCTCCCTGGTATTTAACACTAAACTACTTCTTCTCCTTGGTATTTAACACTAAACTACCTCTTCTCCCTGGTATTTAACACTAAACTACCTCTTCTCCTTGGTATTTAACACTAAACTACCTCTTCTCCCTGGTATTTAACACTAAACCACCTCTTCTCCCTGGTATTTAACACTAAACTACCTCTTAACACTGGTATTTAACACTAAACTACCTCTTCTCCCTGGTATTTAACACTAAACTACCTCTTCTCCCTGGTATTTAACACTAAACTACCTCTTCTCCCTGGTATTTAACACTAAACTACCTCTTTCTCCCTGGTATTTAACACTACTAAACTACTCTTCTCCCTGGTATTTAACACTAAACTACCTCTTCTCCCTGGTATTTAACACTAAACTACCTCTTCTCCCTGGTATTTAACACTAAAACCTCTTCTGTCACCTCTTCTCCCTGGTATTTAACACTAAACTACCTCTTCTCCCTGGTATTTAACACTAAACTACCTCTTCTCCCTGGTATTTAACACTAAACTACCTCTTCTCCCTGGTATTTAACACTAAACTACCTCTTCTCCCTGGTATTTAACACTAAACTACCTCTTCTCCCTGGTATTTAATAGCAGCTAGACATAATTTCCAGTGGGGAAGAAAGTGCTCAATTCTGTTACTGAAGTAAAAGTACAGATAGCACAAAAAAAAAAAAGTAAATGTCCATCCATGCCTCCATTTTCTTCCTCTTATCCAGGGCCGGGTCGCTAACAGCCATTATGCCAGCGCTAACAGAGTAACATCGGTAACACGGCAATAGCGTATGGCAATAGCCCTAACACAGCAACAGCGCTAACACGACAACAGCGCTAACACAACAACAGTGCTAACACGGCAACAGCGTATGACAATAGAGCTAACACAGCAACAGCGCTAACACGACAACCGCGCTAAACACGACAACCGCGCTAACACGGCAAACAGCGTATGAACAATAGCACTAACACAACAACAGCGCTAAAAACACAGCAACAGCGTTAATACGACAACCAGCGCTAATACGACAACCGCGCTAATACGACAACCGCGCTAATACGACAACAGCGCTAATACGACAACCGCGGCTAATAGAACAACAGCGCTAACAATGAGTATAAAGTATTTCACACTAATTCTGATTTGAGCTGAATTTAGTTCAATAGAAACAACTGAATCGATTGTTTTTCCAGCTGTTTTTATTTGTATAAACCCCTCAGTCTTTTCAGCAGGTCTCAGACACAGTAATAAAAAAATACTTTTACTAACTTTTCAGTTCTGTTCAAAAATGTAGTGGAGTAGAAAGTACAGATACTGCTCTCAAATGTACTCAAGTAGAGGTCAAAAAGTATCCACTGTAATATGTACTTAAGTAAACCACAGATACCTAACATTTGTGTAGTTACCATACTTTACTACTTTATGACCCTCCACCACTGGTAATTGCATACAGGTAAGATAAGTTTAATGCCATACGTGGAACATTTCAGAGAGACTCAAGTGACACTGTGCTCTGTTTTAGGGACAAATCACTTAATCCACTTGATTCATAGGAGATACGTGTTTTTAAATCACTGTGGGGAGTATTTCAAAGAATATAACGGGAACAGAAAAGTGACCAGCAGAAGTAACACATACGATTATTAGGGAAAGTCACGCCTCAGTAGAAGTATCGAGGAATGGATCACATCTGCAGAAAGAGGAATCATCGATGGAGCGCACCATTTCTGCTCCGCCGTGACTCAGCCTTTTACAGTATTACACAGTCTGATGTCATATGTTAAGTATTACTTAAGTATACATTTTAGAGTGAGTAGTTTCCCTTGTACTTTCAGGTACTCCACGAACGTTTTTGAAACAAGACTGAAAAGTAAAAAGTATTTTAGACAATAGTTTGAGAGCTGCTGCTTTTTTTTTTTGAGGCGATCGTAGTTTGAGTGACAAAAATATAAATAAAAACAGCTAGAAACAAGACAAATCTTTATCAAATCCTGATATTTAAATCTTTATAAAACTTCAGAATCTGTAAGGAAGTATGTTTTACTATTAAATGGATACTTTTAAGTAGTTTTTTTTCATCTTATCATCTATTTTTTTACTTTTAAAAATAGCGCTAACACAGCAACAAAGCTAACACAACGACTTGCACTAACATGGCAACAGCACTAACACAACAAGAGTGTTAACACGACACCAGCGCTAACACAATGTGACACCGCTAACATGGCAAAAGCGCTAACACAACTATAGTGCTAACACAGCAACAGCGCTAACACAACAACGACAGTGCTAACATGGCAAAATCGCGCTAACACAATGACAGTGCTAACACAGCAACAGCGCTAACACAACGACAGTGCTAACACGGTAACGGTGCTAACACAACGACAGTGCTAACACCGGCAACGACACTAACACAACGCCAGTGCTAACACGGCAACAGCGCTAACACAACGACAGCGCTAACATGGCAAAAGCGCTAACACAACGACAGTGGCTAAACATGGCCAACAGCGCACCAAACACCAACGACAGTGCTAAACACGGTTTTTTAACGGTGTGCTAACACAAAGCCAGTGCTAACACAGCAACACGTAGCGCTAACCACACCGTGAGTGCTAACCACGACATGCCAGCACTAACACAATGAGAGCGCTAACACGGCAACTAGCACCTCAAGGCACCAGCGCTAACACAACAACAATAGCTCACGCCAACAGCGTTAAACCAGCAAACAACAGCGTTAACATGACAACAGCATTACACATTAACAGACAGGCTCACACAACAACAGTGCTACAACAGTCATTTCTAACACAACAAGCTCCCTGGCCAGTTCTACGCCGAAGCAAACAGTTCTTTCTCGGGCCAAAGCTAAGGAGCGGTTTTACTGTCAGCTCCCGGGCAGTTCTACCCCGCAAAGCTCACAGGCAGTTCGACCGGCCAAGCTAAAAGGCACTTCTAGCGCCCAGCTAACTGGCGGGGTATCGTAATGGTCAAAGCTACCGGGCCAGGTTCTAGTTCTAAACGTCAAAGCTTAACAGGCAAGTTCTTATCAATCCAAAGCTAAAAAGGCACTTCCTTAGCCGCCCAATCTTTAACTGTGGCCTAGGTGTTCGTAGCCGCCTGAAGCTTAACCCAGTCATTTTCTAGTGCCAAAGAGGCTAAGGAGCCAGTGTCTAATGTAGTAAAGCTAACAGTGGGGCCAAGGTTTTCTAACCGACAGCTAACGCGCAGTGGGTCTTAGTTGCCAAGCCTGTTAACGAGGCAGTTTCTAGCGAGGCAAATCTTAACTGGCGTCATTCTTAGCGGCTGGCGGTCGGGGGTGCCTTAGGTATCTATCCCTTGCTCCGGATATCTGTTTCTTTTACTTAATGCCATAAAAACTGAGTATTTCTCTCCACCACCCACGTACAGATATATACTTTTTGCATGGTCACTTTTTTTGTTCCTGCCTTTAGTTTGTGATTGGGAAAATTTTGTCACACAGTTTTTTGCCCTTTTAAAGCAACAGCTTCGTGCAAGCTTTGTCTTTCTCTGTCAGAGAGGTTCACACTCTGCCTTTTAAACTTTAACCTTT
This sequence comes from Periophthalmus modestus, assembly GCA_019594935.1. Lineage (NCBI taxonomy): Eukaryota > Metazoa > Chordata > Actinopteri > Gobiiformes > Gobiidae > Periophthalmus > Periophthalmus modestus. The sequence goes on from JAIEZT010000054.1 coordinate 1,641,331, forward strand.
CCCTAACTAACCTAAATCGTTTCCCCTGGAAAAGCCAGCAAAAAAAGAACATGCACAGAGGTTTGCCTTTTACAGTGTTAGAGTCAGATGACCCGTAGACACACGTTTCCTGAAGTTATCCGGACCAATAAAAAACTAATTCCAAGATTTCGATGCAGAACGGCACGGCAGCTGACTCCTGTTATTGTGACCTTGAGCAAGCTGGCTTTTATTCAATTCAAAATCTGCGGCTGGGGTGGAGAACAGGTGTTTGTGCGCTTTTTCCGCTGACATCCACTGAAAAATGGTGCTACCAGGGGCCCCTTTAACCCTTATGGGTGTGGAGTAAGCCCGTCGCTTTTTTTACTCTGCGGGTTGGGTGCTGCTTTGCGGAGGAGCCGGAACAGCCATTTTAAACCCACATGCACTACGGAGTCATATTTGATCGGATTACAGAGCACCCTCTCAGAAAATCACAGGTTCCATCAAAATGTTTGGAGGCTAACAATAAAACAACGGTGAGTGAGGAGCACCGTGCTTCCTCTCCCGACAGAGGAACAGATGGACCTCGGCACACTTCTCACACGGCTGCAGTTTTTCCATCAGCAGGCCCCCCCCTTACCGCACCCCCCCCCTCTGACAAAAAACGCGGTCCACACACGATTCACCTAACCCCGCCCCGGTGCGCTTTAGTGTCCGGCGGTATCTTTAGTTCGCTCACCGGTAATTAGCACGATACATGGTTTAATTTTGTTTAATTAAAATTGTTCCCTATATTACTTCAAACTTGGACCTCCTTCGTGAGTCGTTTTTAATCCATTTTTGTATATCTGGTTGGTTTTCTTCCCCCTTCCCTTTCGGCCTCCAAAAACCACCTGGAGTTTGTTTTTTTTTTTTTTGTTTTAATCACACATTATGTCTGTAACATCCCAAAAGCTCAAAAAACGCTGGGTGTGTTCCCCCTGTTTTGGAAATTGGTCATTGAAACCCTTTTAAGTTCTTTTAGGTTACTTGGTTTTTACCCTACGATTTAGCACCGTAGCCCTAGGGTTTTTTAGCAATAGCGTGGTTTTTATCACATAAGCTGGTTTACACAATAGCCCCCTGAATTAGCCAACGTAGCTGGTTAGCAGTAAGCTTGGTTTTTTGCCATTATTCTGGTTTTTTAGCCCACTTAGCTGTTTAGCATATCCCTTGGTTAGCATTTATATTGGCCCAATTGCAGCATTTGAAATTATCCAAATGATTTTCTGGAGGTGAAAAAACAAGTCCCACTACATTTGAATGACATCACAAGTGAATGAAAGGTGTTTTTTTTTTGTGTGTTAAAATTGTGAATTGAATAGAAACAAAAAACACAACTCGAAGGTTCTGTTTTTTTGTAACGAGAAAAACAACCATATTTGTTAATTTTTTACCTATTTTTCGCCGTTTTTGGTGCTTTTTATAGTCTTAAATTACATTACATTTAGCATAGCACTAGTACAAACTTAGCTTATATGACCCAAATCTGTTTCTATCCGCTCAAAAAACAAGCAGCCTAACAGCGTGATTCCCAATCTCGCAACGTGGGCCATAGCAAATTAAATATTTTCAAGATGTTGATATTCTTGCATTTGGAAATGAAAAGTCCGTGTCAAAATGTGTCGCCCTGCAAGGCTCGTGGAGTTTTTGAAACCCCGTGAGTAAATTGTGGGGCCCCCCAGAGCCCCGTGTCACCGTGCGTTCCCTGGATGTAGCAAAGGTGGTTTGAAAACTTCCTCTGCGTCAGGAAAAAGTTGCAATAGGTATTGGAAACCGCTTTAAATAGGTCTTTTTGGCACTTCGCTGTTGAGGATCTGCCAAAGTCACATGACTC
>JAIEZT010000054.1:1643267-1663267 GCA_019594935.1 Periophthalmus modestus
ACGAAAAACAGCTCAAAAAACTGCAGCAAAGACGTCAACGAGATGAAGAAGACAAAGGTACAGGCGTCTGGAGAGCTCCTGTGAACCAAAGCGTGACATGTGCTGATGTTGTACTGTGGGGTTGTGTCCACCAGGTGGCTGGCGGTGATGCGTCGATGAAGGAGCAGCAGGAGAGAAGCAGAGCCTCCGAGACGAGGAGGAACAGAGAGATCGCGACGCTCAAGAAAGACCAGCGCAGAGCCGAGGTTTGGGGGTTTATCTTTACACTTGATTTAGTCAGACAAGGCAAGTCATTCAAAGTGTTTTACAGAATAAGAAAGACATTAAAATCACAATACAACAAAGTCCTGGTTCAGTCCTGGTTTAGTCCTGGTTTAGTCCTGGTTTAGTCCTGGTTTAGACCTGGTTTAGTCCTGATTCAGTCCCGGTTTAGTCCTGGTTTAGTCCTGGTTTAGTCCTGGTTTAGTCCTGGTTTAGTCCAGGTTCAGTCCAGGTTTAGTTCTGGTTTAGTCCTAGTTTAGTCCCGGTTTAGACCTGGTTTAGTCCTGGTTCAGTCCTGGTTCAGTCCCGGTTTAGTCCTAGTTTAGACCTGGTTTAGTCCTGGTTCAGTCCTGGTTCAGTCCCAGTTTAGTCCTAGTTTAGACCTGGTTTAGTCCTGGTTCAGTCCTGGTTCAGTCCCGGTTTAGTCCCAGTTTAGACCTGGTTTAGTCCCAGTTTAGTCCCGATTTAGTCCCGATTTAGTCCCGGTTTAGTCCCGGTTTAGTCCTGATTTAGTCCTGATTTAGTCCTGGTTTAGTCCTGGTTTAGTCCCGGTTTAGTCCCAGTTTAGACCTGGTTTAGTCCCAGTTTAGTCCCGATTTAGTCCCGATTTAGTCCCGGTTTAGTCCCGGTTTAGTCCTGATTCAGTCCTGGTTTAGTCCTGGTTTAGTCCCGGTTTAGTCCCAGTTTAGACCTGGTTTAGTCCCAGTTTAGTCCCGATTTAGTCCCGATTTAGTCCCGGTTTAGTACCGGTTTAGTCCTGATTCAGTCCCAGTTTAGTCCTGGTTTAGTCCTCGTTAGTCAGTTTAATCCTGAACATTCAGCTAAACGTTTTTGTGATGTTGACATAAACTAGCCTCACTTTTCCTGTTTTACCTTTTTTTTTCTTGCAGCACCAACTGCGACAGTTAGAGGCTCAGAAGAGACAACAAGAGTTAATCCTGCGGAGAAAAAATGAAGAGGTAAAACACAGCACATCATGTTCAAACATTCAAACTCGTTAAATACTCAGACAAATAATAAAGTGAATACTCTCTATTTCTCCTTTAGTGGGGACAGATCATTAACTTTAGCTGAAATATGCAGGTTTTGTGTGATGATCATGTCCAAAATAATTGTGATTAACGATTATATCACGATAATGATTAAAGTTGTTATGGATATGAATAATTATAACTTTAACAGAGAATATTCCGGATGAGCAGGGCCGTCGACTGAAATTTGGGGGCCCGGTGCAACATGCCTCACATGGGCCCCCTGTAATAGAAATTAATAGGAAGAGGGTCCAATTCTGGGCCCCCTAAGACCCTGGGGCCCCGCACAACAGCCCCTTTTGTCCCCTCAGTTGACTCGCCTCTGGATAAATCATTTTTTCTGCACATTCTGGTGATATAACGGCGATTATCTTTGTTTTAAGTGAAACTGTTGATTTGATGACTTCTTCCTGTGGTTTTCCTGATTCTTCTCGTTCAGGTGACAGCTCTGAGGCGGCAGGTCAGGCCCATGTCCGGGAAACTCAACAGAAAAACCCCAGAGCCACAGGAGCCGTCTCCCCGAGGGCCAATGAGCAAGACACACTCAACCACAGTCACTCACACCAACGGAGCCAGGTACATGTGCTAAAGCTAGGCTAATGCTACTGTCTGATTTAACGTAGGTCTGCAGTACTTACATATTTATTTGTCCCACTATTGAGAAATTCCAGGGTTGCAATGCACATTTCAATAACTGAGAGAAGAATGGAATAGGCCGCCATTTTTAAGAGATTCTTTCTATTTCTGTGGATCATAACAGACATGAGGAGGTGTGGAAATTAAATCATAAATTATAGGAGATCTGGGAGTGAATTGTGCCTTTTTCTGCACATAAACCATGTAATGTATTTTATTTTTATTTATTTCGAGCTGATTAATGAACACGTTTCCCGTTCACTTAATGCACATTTCACATATATGATTGAAAAAGAGCAAGAACCAGAAAATGTGTTTATCCCCAGGCCTGTTTTCTGTTAAATCATAAATGAAATGCTTTGTTTAAGCTTCAGTTGTAGAGAAAAACAACACAACAATGTGACTTTTTTTCTCCACAAATGCCCCTTTGACCATTAAAAACATAAAAAATAAATAAATACAAATATAATAATAATAATAATGATAATAATAATGATAATAATAATAAAAAAAATACAAAAATATAAAATAAACAAAGAAATAAATCAATAATAATAATAATAATAATAATAAATACAAAAAAATAATAAATACAAAAAAATAATAAATAAAAAATCAACAAAGAAATAAATTAATAATAATAACAATAATAATAATAATAAAAAATAAGGTCAGTGTAATGTCGTGCCCTGTCCCTGTCGAAATAAAAGCAGTTTTTCTGTTTCATGCCTCCTGACCGTCTTGGGCGGTCATCCAGAATTCATAGAACTGTAGTTACATTCTTAACTTTCAATGGTGAACATTTTTACACAGCGTTTTCCACCTTCAAGTCACTCAAAGCCGCTTTACATCAAGGAGCCACTCACACATTCATACACCGGTGTGCACAGACACTGGGGGCGAGGTGGGTTAAGTGTCTTGCCCAAGGACACAACAACAGCGTTCATCTGTGGGAGCTGGAAACGCATCGTCAACCTGTGGATCAGTGGATTTGAGCGCTCAACCAATGATGTTTATGTCTAGAGCCAAACTTCAGATCAGTGGACAAACGCTCGACAAAATGAGCCACAGTCGCCTCCACACGGTCACGGTTTACACCCCCTAGTGGTCAGATGAAGAGCTGCTCAGCCTTCTGCCCGCTCTGGTTTGTTGGGTCTAATGTCTCCGTCGCTGTTTTGTAGGAGTTCTCCGGTGAGGACGGGTAAAGTGTACCTGACCCGAACAGCCCGAGCGAAGTGGCAGTCTCTGGAGCGACGCATCACCGACATCATCATGCAGAAAATGACCATCTCCAACATGGAAACCGACATGAACAGGTTACTCAAGGTACAGATCAGAAAAAACTGTCATTCTTTCAGTTCACACGTTTATAGGCGCAGTGAGGTGGATTCAGTTGTTGCTGTTGGACACAAATCTTTATCAAAATCATTAAATCTGAAGTTTTATTCCATCTCAAAAACTGCAAAATACTTTTACTTTTTACTCTTTAAGTACATTTTTTAAGTACATACATCAGGTACAAGTAGATTTTTCCATATAATACTTCCACTTTTACTTTTTTATTGCTCTGGTGTCTGTACTTTTACTTAAGTAACAAAATTGAGTACTTCTTTCACCACTGGCTGAAGGATACTTTGTCAAATATTGGCAGAGGAGAGTTTGCAATTTCAGGGTTTTAGTTTGTTTGAGGTACTTGATTTCCAAACCAGAAGAAGCTATTCAAGTTCTGAGCTCTCACAAACCCTATGGCACATCAGCAGTATTCACATGCATGATTTTTCCACATCAGCAGTATTCACATGCATGATTTTTGTGGCAACATGCACAGTTTTAGAGCTGCTTTTTCAAACAGCAAAGTGGAGCAGGGTTGAACCATTAGCGCCCATCCCATAGACGGTTTATATAAATGGACATAGCTAACCTGCTAGCCGCGGCGGTCCAAACAGGAAGTGATCATTCTAGCTCCATCGACTCTGGCTCCAATTCACTTTCTATTGAAAAACTGTGGCCCCTCGCTCTGTAACTGCTGCTGTCAGACTCGTCATTTTGGTCACATGGCTCTTTCGTACCAGTTTTCAATCAATAGAATTTCAGTGTTTTGAGAATAAACTTACAAAATGTACTTTTTTTTTTTTTTTTTTTTACCGAAAAGTTAAATACCTCAAATTGCACAAAGTTGACTCTTGTGAGGTTTAAGTCATGTTCTAATGCTGTTACCTCCTCAAAAACAGACCTGGAGTTGTTTTTTTGTTTCATTCACATGTTTGAGTAACACTTTATTATTAGTCTGTAACATCTCCAAAGCTCAAAATGCTCTGTTCCACCTTGTGATGTCATGAAGTGGTAGTTTTCAAGTGAACAGCTACGTTTTACTTTTAGTTAAGTAGAAATTGGCAATTCTAGGGCTGAAATGATCCAAATGATTCTAGTGAAGGTGTGTGGAGAGTTACAAACACAGTGGAGCACTTCCTGTATTACCACATGATGACATCACAAGGTGGAACAGAGTGTTTTCAGCTTGATAGAAGAACTCGCAGGGTTAAACATGTGTGAATGAAACAAAAAAACACAACTCCAGGTCTGTTTGCGATGAGAAAACATTATAACATAAATCAGAAAATAGCGTAATATGAGCCGTTTAAATAGTGCAGCTTTTTAAAACTTTGCTTATATCACTATTTCCTCTCCCCGCAGCAAAGAGAGGAGCTGACGAGGCGGCGCGAGCGTGTCCTGAGGAAGAAGGACAAGATGGCGTCAGACGGAGCAGACGCCGACCGAGCCTGACGTCTCTGAGCGAGGAGCTGGAGTCTCTGAGCGCGAACATCGACTACATCAACGACAGTATCGCCGACTGTCAGGCCAACATCATGCAGATGGAGGAGGCCAAGGTCAGACGCTCGGTCGATTCATCGGTTGAGAGAGTCTTCGTATTAGTTTAGATTTTAGATTTTAGATTTCAAGGAGAAGTTAGTGACTTGGTTTTATCCATGGTAAACGGCAGCATTAATCGGTGAGCGCTGGAATTGCACCGTCAACCTGTGGGTCAGTGGATCTCAACCAATGATCTTTATGTCGAGATCATTGGACAAATGCTCTACCAACCGAGCCACAGTCGCTCCTTATAAGCAAACAGGCAGATTAAAGTCATGATTCACAAGTTTAATCAGTGTTTAGTAAAACCTTCATTGTTTCCTAGTTCAATTTTCAGCATAAATACTTGTTTTTGCTTAAGCTCCCCCTGCAGGTGGAGTCTTGTAAGTGCACTTTGAGTTCAGATACATAGAGACAGAGTTATGTAATCATTCTGAGAGGTTTTCCACGCCCCCTTTTTAATCAACCAATCAGTTAATCGGTTAATATTCAACTAATTACTAATATTTCCATAAAACTTGATCTTTGTCTAATCATATTTTGATAATCGCAGTGTTTATCTGGACTATCCCGACTCTGAAACACACACGAAAAGACATCTGTGCATGAATAACTGCAAGCTAGACTAGTTTAATGCTCTACTGTGGAACTTTACAGACAAAGCAGACATATATCCATGGAAACCAGCAGAAAAGTTACATACATGTACTTTTAATGGACAATAAAAATGAAAATTACTGCCAGGGATAGACTGTATATATAAAAGGACATAGCTAATCTGCTAGCCACCGCGTTCTAAACAGGAAGTGAGCATGTGTGCACTTCCGGCTCCTTCGATTCTGGCTCCAATTCAGTTTCTATTGAAAAGCTGTGTCTCCTCTCTCTGTAACTGCTGCTCTCAGACTCGTCATTTCGGTCTTAAATGTTCATATTAACCCTCCACATGATCCTGGGGTTTTCATTTTGCGATTTTGTCTGTAAATCAAGATATGAACATTAATAAGAGACGAATCAGGCGACTTCTTTCTCCTGAGGTTGCTCCCGCTAGCGTTAGCGACAGGTTTGACCGATGATGTGGTTTTGATGATGTTATTTGTGCGTTTTCAGGACGAGGGCGACACTGGAGACTTGACGGCAGTGATCAGCTCCTGTAGTCTGACCGAGGCGCGCTTCCTCCTCGATCACTTTATGACAATGGCCATCAGCAAGGTACACACTCTACCGCATTTTCCAGATTATATAAGTCGCACTTTTTTCATAGTTTGGCCGGGGGTGCAACTTATACTCAGATGCGATTTATATGTGAAATATATGTGTTTTTTTCTTCATTATTATGGATTTTTTGGCTGGTGTGACTTATTCTCCAGAAAATACGGTATATTGTTTTGGTAATTGTAATATATGCTTTAAACACAAGAGGGCAGCACCGAAAGAAAGAAAAGACCATTAATGATGTAGAGAGAACCCAGTATATTGTAACGATCTGATATTTTGAGTTTAGTTCAGAGTCGACTCCTTTTTTGTTCTTCTAACTGTTTATGTTGTTAACGTAGCTGCTTTTCTATGTGACGCTCGGTTGCTATGACGACAGGTTGACGCAACGGTTCTAGCCGTAGACTGTTGCCGTGTCCCAATACAATGGACTCCAGCCTTCGGAGTACCCGGCCGACGAAGGGTGCTCCTCCGTGTACTGCAAAGGGGAAACCGCTGTCTGTGCGCTCACATTACGTCGCTTTCGTTACTTCGCCTAGCAACCGTGACGACTGCGTACTCCATTTTCTCTCGTAGAAGAAGTGACGCGCGGTGCATGATGGGATATAGAAGTGAGCGAAGTCTGCTCGCCATGGAAACGCAGGGCCCATTTGTTGGTCTTGTCACGCAGGAAGTGGTAAACCGTTGAACCGGGACACGGCATGTTTATATAAATGGACATAGCTAACCTGCTAGCCGCCACGTTCCTAATAGGAAGTGATCATGGGCGCGTTTCTGGCTCCAATTCACTTTCTACTGAAAAACTGTGTCCCCTCTCTCTGTAACTGCTGCTGTCAGACTCGTTTTGGTCTTAAATGTTCTTATTAACCCTCTACATGATCCTGGGGTTTTTAAAATCAGGCACTGCTAGCGTTAGCGACAGGTTTGATTGACAGCGTTGCTAAGCGCTGGGACGATTCAGACGGCACACAGCAGACTTATTTTGATGTCAAGAGCTGCTTTGAACACATTTTGCTCAAATATTTGGGGAAAAATAGGGTTTAACCTTGAATTTATTTTTAAAGCGACTCGGTTCGGACATGTGTATTTGTTCAGGTCATTGTCTGAAATATTTTGAACACTTTGGTCTAATAATATCACAAACGCAACCTATTTATGTGATATTCACCTGTTTCTCACTGTCTCAGGGTCTTCAGGCGGCTCAGAAGGAGTCCCAGCTCAAAGTGATGGAGGGTCGGCTGAAGCAGACGGAGATCAACAGCGCGACTCAGAACCAGCTGCTGTTCCACATGTTGAAGGAGAAAGCCGAGATCAACCCGGAGCTGGACGCACTTCTCGGGAGCGCTCTGCAAGGTACAAACCCGACTACGCCCACGTGAGACTGGAGACCGAGGCTGTGCTCCCACCTGTACACGCACTATAACAAACCTGAGACTAAATCTGGAGCTAAAACTGGACCAGACCAAGTCCAAATCAAAAGGGACTGTATGTAAGATTTTGGTTTTAAAGGTCTTGTATTACACAAAATGGACTCTTTCATGATGTAACGACATTATAACATGACTTAAAGCTCAGAAAACAGACCTGGAGTTGTGTTTTGCTTCATTCACACACCTTTGAGTAACCCTGGTTATATCTCCCAAGCTCCGTTCCACCTCGTGATGTCATGAAGTGGTAGTTTTCAAGTGAACACCTCCTTTTACCTTTTGTTCAGTCGAGATAAGTGGCAACTCCAGGACTTCACTAGAATCATCAAAAATGATTCTAGTGAAGGTGTGTGGAGTTTAAAAAACACAGTGAAGCACTTCCTGTATCACCACATGATGACATCACAAGGTGGAACAGAGTGTTTTCAGTTTGAGAGAAGAACTCGGCGTAAATATGCAGGTTTATTTGTGCGAATGAAACAAACTCCAGGTATATTTTTGACGAGGAAACGACATTATAACATAAATCACTCATACTCACCAAATAAACCAGTAAAAAACACCAATAAGAGCAATATTTGATTTGAACCTGGCAACATTATTAAACGCAGACAGTGTAAGGTCATTTTAACCCCTGTACATGTGTGAACGCAGCCTCGGAGCGCACGAACGCAACCGCCATTTTAAACTGCTCATTCACAACAGAGTTACATTTATTCTACAGGCTTTTATCAATCGTGTCAATCAAACCTGCACAATTATCATGAGTTTTAAGCCTGTGAAATAACCGTAACTGTTTCTCATTGGGAGTTTGACTTTCGGTTTCTGTTTTTTTCTGTTGTTGTGAACTCAGAGTTAGGTTTCATTTTCCTGGGTGAGTATTTCAGCTGTTCACCTGTGTTTTGCAGACTATGGACCATGCACACTACACACTTACTTTAAAGCTGTAGCGTGCATCCGCCATCGTCTTTTTCGAACTAATCCAGCGCTAGTAACAAATCCACGGCTTGCATGACATCCGTGTTGTACCCCCCCATGCTAGTCCCCCCTCCCGACATCCGTGTTCATATGTGTTACTAAATATAACACGTAAACAGGTTTGTGTACAATGTTCTTCTGGGCTACAACTTTATTGGTTTTACGGCGTCAAAACCATATCAAAGGTGCACTCTGTAACTTTTCTGCTGCTTTTCGGGTCTTGTTTCCATGGAGATCGCACAGAAACATAGACTGTATATATAAATGGACATAGCTAACCTGCGAGCCGCCGTGTTACAAACAGGAAGTGAGCATGTGCGCCCCTCCGGCTCCATCGATTCTGGTCCAATTCACTTTCTATTGAAAAACTGTGGCTCCTCTCTCTGTAACTGCTGCTGTCAGACTCGTCATTTTTTGTCTTAAATGTTCGTATTAACCCACTACATGATCCTGGGGTTCATTTTTTTTGAGTTATTTTCAGTGTGTATTTTTTTTTTTTCTTTTTATTTGTTTTCTTACTTTATTTTTTTTATTGTTTTTTTTTTTTGTTATTTTGAGTTTAAGTTAATTGACTTTATTTATATATATATATATATATATATATATATATATATATATATATATATATATATATATATATATATATCTATATATATATATATATATATATATATATATATATATATATATATACATATATATATATTTTTTTTTTTTTTGGAGATTATTTTTATGTTTTGAGTTATTTTGAGGTTTTTTTTTGTAAATTATTTTGAGTTTATTTTGACTTTTTTTTTTTTTTTGCTATTTTAAGATGTTTTGGGGGCGTTTTTTTTTTGTTATTTTGACTTTTTTTTGGTTGGTTTTTTTTTTGTTTTTTTTTTAGTTATTTGAGGTTTGTTTGTTTTTTTTAATAGTTATTGTGAGTTAATTAATTAATTTTTGTTTTTTTTCTAGCATAAAAACCTTTATTTACCGTAGTTTATTGCCGTATTATGGAATATTCCAGGCAAATCAAGAACATCTCCGTGGAAACAAGCAGGCGGCGGAGTCTAATCTGCGAAAGTTACATAGTGCGTCTTTAAATGAAAGTACTATTTGTGTAAAAAGTGTTATTTTATTCACGTGATTCCAGGAAACAGAGGCAGATTAATCCCTGCTGTTATAATCTGTTGTAAAAAGTGCTGCTCCTCGTTTTACCTGTGTATTTCCTGTAAACTGAGTGGTTGCAGCCCGTGTCCCTCCTCTGTGTGTGGATTTTAGCTCTAGACGTTTCTAAAGTGACTCCATAGCTTCAGCCTCTTTAACTGGTCGTCCCCGGTTGCAGCCCACACCTCAGACTAAACCTTATCGTTATATAATGCATTTGTTATACTTAAAAATCTGAATAAAGTTGCTGTTTTAGGTAAAGACATAATGAGCCAGTGGCAGTGCGGGGTCTGATGTTTTGCTTTTGGTGCAGAAAATGGAGACGAGAGCAGCAGCGACGAGTCCACTCCGAGTCCAGCCACCGAGGGGCAGTAAGTACAACAACTACATGTACACTTACAGTACTATTTAAAGGGTAAAGGCTTCTGTTTCACTGTGTGGAGAGGGATCGTTGTCTCTTCTACTGCATACTGTGTTTTCTGGACTAAACGTCGCTCTGGAGTATAAGTCGCACCAGTGAAAAATGCAAAATAATGAAGAAAAAAACATATAAGTTGCATTTTTGGGGGAAATTTATTTTACAAAATCGAAGATCAAGAACAGACATTTTATCTTTAAAGGCAAATTATAATAAAAACAATAAAATGTCGAAGAACAGGCTGAATATCAGTACAACACGCTCACGCTAACATCACACATTTATATTTATTCAGCTGAAGCACAGACAGAACTGAACATGTGTCTGGTTTGTTAATGTCAGATATTAACAGTTAATCACAAACTAAAGCAGAAAAAGCAACAAGTTTACTGGATTTCACTCCAAATCACTAAATCCACTGAATTCTTCACAATTCAGCACAATATGATTTTCTTTTAGGGGCGTTTCTGTTCAGTCTTTCTCAGACGTCTTTTAAATTACCGTAATGCTGAAATTTTAAATGCTCAGTGACACTGGAGTAGTAGATACTGGTCCACAAGCCTACAGCGCCCTCGTGTGGTTGCCAGTGTTACAATAATGAAGTTGTGAAATTATTTTTTTTAATAATTTCACATATAAGTCGCCCCCCGGCTTTTGACTCCTACTCTGACTGACTGAGATCGATTTATTTGAGCCAATATCCAATTTGTCTCGTTGTTGTGGCCAGTAATCTTTATTTAAGTCGTAGAAAACTTCATTCAGCTGTTGAAAAGTGTTTAGTGCTTCAGCCTCACAGCCAGAAGGTCCTTGGTTTGAGTCCCGGACAGCGCAGGGTCTTTCCGTAGGTTTACTTCCTCAAGGCTAGCGTTAGCAACAGGTTTGATTGACAGTGGCTCTTTGGTTGCTATGATACTTGAGGTCTGTGGGTGGGGCTTGGACTCACCTGAAAATCTGATTAGTTTAATGGTTAAATAAAGACGATAAAAATACTAAAATGTTCTGTATTTATCTGGTATTTCACATTTGATTTTTTTGTTTTTTCTTGCAGCACTCTGGCCTCTGATTTAATGAAGTTGTGCGGTGAAACTAAACCCAGAAACAAGGTAATCTAATACGAATATTCACTGGCTGTAGTTATTATTTCTGTTTGTACAAAGTTTTTCTGTAGTTACTTAAAGCTACATGACACATTTAGATCAGTTTTGTCGTATTTTATTTCTGTTTTAAGGAAATAAATGCAGTTTTTAGTCTTTGCTCTGGTGTCGATTGATATTGGGAATCAGCTGATACTTAAAATCACAGTATCGGGGTTGAAGAAGCTGGATCGGTGCAGTCTTATAAATACTAATAACGAGTAGCAAGAATAAAATAGTAAAATGAAACTTAACCACATCGTCTCGTCTCAGGCTCGGCGCAGGACCACGACTCAGATGGAGCTGCTTTATGCCAGTTCAGGGGACGGGTTTTGTGAGTCGTCCACAGGAGACTTCCCCTCTCCTCTGCTGCCTCTGACCGAGCGTCCGGAAGGGCCCGCGGACGCCCCGGGTCACATGATGGGTCACGTGACAGGCCACGCCCCCGACAGAGAACAGGCCGTGTCCCCGAGTGGAGCGACAAACAGGACGACGGGAATGTGAGCGCAGCACCTTCCACACAGCAAAAACTAAAACTAAAACTGAGACTAAACTGGAGTCAATCTGGAACTAGAGCTGGACTAGAGCTGGACTAGAGCTGGACTAGAGCTGGACTAGAGCTGGACTAAACCTAGACTAAACCTGGACTAGAGCTGGACTAGAGCTGGACTAAACCTGGACTAGAGCTGGACTAAACCTAGACTAGAGCTGGACTAGAGCTGGACTAGAGCTGGACTAAACCTGGACTAGAGCTGGACTAAACCTGGACTAGAGCTGGACTAGAGCTGGGCTAGAGCTGGACTAAACCTGGACTAGAGCTGGACTAAACCTGGACTAGAGCTAGACTAGAGCTAGACTAGAGCTAGACTAGAGCTAGACTAGAGCTAGACTAGAGCTGGACTAGAGCTGGACTAGAGCTGGACTAAACCTGGACTAAACCTGGACTCGACCCGGACTCGACCCGGACTCGACCCGGACTCGACCCGGACTCGACCCGGACTCGACCCGGACTCGAGCTGGTCTAAAGCTCGACTCGACCCGGACTCGACCCGGACTCGACCCGGACTCGACCCGGACTCGACCCGGACTCGACCCGGACTCGACCCGGACTAGACCTGGACTGTTCAGATCTTAAAATTAAAAATAAAAGAAGACGAGATTTTGAAATCATTGACAATGATTGGATAAATTCACAATTTTGTTGACCTGATTTTAAACCAGGACTAAACCTGAACCAAACTCAGACTAAACCAGGACTAAACCAGGACTAAACCGGGTATAAACCAGGTCTAAACCAGGACTAAACCGGGACAGTACTTTAATCCATTCATTGTGTTTTTTATGTTTTAGTTCCACTTTAAATCTTCAGTTTAATCAGTTTCATGACAGTTGCTCAGCTCCTTGTTCACTTCGACAGCGGCGGGTGCAGGTCTCCCACGGCGACGGAGAAAAGGCCGATGGAGCGCTCGCCGATGACCCGCAGGAGGATTCAGGAGAAAGTGTCTGTAACTCCTCTGTCTGTGACTCACAACACGACAGAAAACAGAGCGAAAGCGAGCGACCACAGAGCACCGTGAGTTTAAAGCACATGAAGGAGTTTCTCATCCGTGTTTTAATGTCGTTAAGGGACTTTTTTTTAAATCTACTTGTGTTTTTCAGGTCGGACGAGTCCCCTGTATTTGAAGGACACAGGTACGCAACATTTATTTCACATTTTTAACACTATAAAACTGTAAGTCGTGGTATTTATGAGTGAAAATGATGTGTGGACTAAGTAGCCTGGTCAACCGGACTACACCTTTTTCATATATTCTACAAAGATGTACCGTATTTTCCAGAGTATAAATCGCTCTGGAGTATAAGTCGCACCAGCCAAAAAATGCAGAATAATGAAGAAAAAACATATAATTCACAGGAGTATAAGTATAAGTATAAGTCGCATCTCTGGCCAAACTATGAAAAAAAGTGTGACGTATAGTCTGGAAAATACAGTGCACTACCAGGCTAAAGTTTGGACACACCCTCTAATTCATTGGTGATTTTTTTATTTTTTTATTTTTTTACAAATTTTCTACATTTTAACACACAGAAGACATTAACTACATAAAGTAAGATAAATTTAAATATGTAGTAAAGAAAAACACGTGAAATAGCTCAACTAAATATGTTTTTGACAGAGTAAAGTGTGAATATTTTGAGTATTTGATTATAAAATATATTTAAAAAAAAGATTATTTCACTTTTTTTTTTACTTCCTGTATTCGATGTCTTCTGTTTGGATGTAAAATGTAAAAATAAAGAAAAATAACCACTGACTGAAGGGTGTGTCCAAACTTGAGACAATTTTATTCTGAATTATGTAAAAAAAAATAAAATAAAAAAATGGCTGTGATTAGCTCAAGTCCAAACACGGCTGTTATGACCCAAAAGCAGATGGAGATTTGTGCTGAATTTGTGCAGAAACGACTAAATCGATCATTTTTTCAGCGTTTTTTATTTGTATATTTTAGTTTTGCTGTTAAAAATAAGTTTTCAGCAGGTCTCAAACGATGAGAAAAATACATTTACTTTATGTAGTGAAGTAAAAAAGTAAAGTACAGATACCTTTCGACTACTTGTACTATCCTTGAATGGTCAAAAGTCCTCAAAATGGCGCCCGTTCACATAAAAACTGATGTGACTGAAACCCCAGAAGCTCCGTACTTCTTTTGCAGTTTGAGAAACGTGATATAAACTGTACATTTTATTTACAGAGGTGTGATCAACCCTTTCACGACCCAAAAGAATTCACGAGGAGCCAAACTTCAGTGTGTGCACGTGGCCGAGGGACACACCAAACCCGTGCTGAGCGTGGACGCCACCGACGACCTGCTCTTCACCGGGTCCAAAGGTAAACGAGGCCCCGGACGACGCTCATCCAGGCTAACGGTTATAGCGGCTAATTTGGAGCCGAGTTGCATATTAGGAATTGCGACTATTAGTGTCATAGCAACCAAAGAGCCAATCAGGAGCGAGGTGGGCGCTTAGCAACGCTGTCAATCAAACCTGTTGCTAACGCTAGTGTGAGCGAAGTAACTAGAAATAAAGCAATCTTGATATCGTGAATGGAAGAATAGAAAAAGGATCATTTTCAACATTTTTTTTTTCTGAGGAGATGTTTAGTTACTGTCGGGAAAGAAAGTTAAAGAAAAGTCACCTCAGAGAAAGAAGGCGCCTGATTGGTCGGTTATTACCTCCTGAGACCCGAGCTCGTTCATGACTTTATTCATTTCTCTTATTATTATTTGGCTGATTGGACCTGATGATGTAAAAAAACAGCAATTATTTTTACATTATGAGAAAAGTGACGTCCACATGTGAGGACGTTCGTTCTATGTTTGAATCATTTTAATAGAACATTTGAATAATGATTTGCAAAAACTATTAAGAGCCTGAAACAGTAACATTTGTCCTGAGTAAAAACAAAATGAGGAGCAATAACTGTGTCTCGTAGAACAATGTGTCTCATGTGAAGAGCTGCTGACAGGTGCAGGAAGGAAAAACTATTAAAATAAAATATTCTGAAGATTCTAAACTCTTAAAATATTCTAAATTGAACATTTTTGCATTGCTGCTTCTTCTAAAAATTTGCATTGTGGCCAAAACCACCCAAAATGTGTCGTCCACATATGAGGACGCCAGGTCCAAGGAGGTTAAAGGTCATGTTATGAGTTATGGACAAAATAGTGAAATAAAAATCCAGGATCATGTAGAGGGGACAGTTTTTCAAAAAGACAAAAAATAAACTCAAAATTAAAATAATAATAATAATAAATAAAATAGCCCTCAAAATATCTCAAAACATTTAAAAAATTTACTGAAAATACAAAGAAAAAACTAACCTAAAAAAAAAAAAAAAAAAAAAAAAAAAAAAAAAACAACTTTAAATAAGTTTAAAAAACAAACTCAAAATAACTCAAAACATAAAAAAAAAAAATGAACTTAAAATAACAAAAAAATATAAATAAACTCAAAATTACTAAAAAAATAAAAATAAAAAATTACTCAGAATAACTAAAAAAAAATAAACCCAAAATTAAAATAATAATAATAATGATAACCTTAGAGAGAAAAAAAAAACAACAAAACTCAAAATATCTAAAAAAACAAAAACAAAAAAACAGCTAAATTTTTTTTAAATTTTTTTTTTAGGTAGGTAGGTATTTTATTCGGTCATTACATTCAAAAATCAAACATTATTCAACATTTATCAAACATAATTTAACTGTAACATCATGACCGAAAGGGTTTAGAAAATAACTTAAAATAAAATAAAATAAAAAAAATTAAAAAATGAAACCCATTATTTTAAAATGAATCGTACTTTTTCTTCCAAATCCCACTGTCCTTTATTTCAAATCTAATTATTGAGTTTTCTGAGTTTTTCCCACTGATAAACTCACTCCAGCCAGAAGGGGGCAGTAAAACTCACATTTAAAGTTGTTACAGGGAAGCAGTGGTGGAAGAAATACTCAGTTTTGTTAAGTAAAAGTACAGATACTGGAACAAAGAAATACTGTAAAAGTAAAAGTATCACATGAAAAATGTACTGAAGTAAAAGTACAGATACCAGAGCAAAGACAAATATTTAGTAGAGTTATTTCATTTTTTTTCTAATTAAGTGACTCATGCTGTTACTTAAGTAAAAGTACAGATACCGGAGCAAAAAAACACTCAAGTGAAAGTAAAAGTATCACATGATCTACTTAAGTATTAAAGTACTTTAAACGTATGTAAACAGTAAAAAGTACAAGTATTTCATGCAGATTTTGAGATTTTCTTCGCTGTTTTTATTTTTTATTTTTTGGTTTTGCTCAAATTATGAAGCTGCTCTCAAATGTAGTGAAGTAAAAGTAAAAAGTATCCACTGTAAAAGTACTTAAGTAAACTACAGATGTGGAAAATGTATACTCGAGTACTGCACTTTACTGCTTTTACTTCGTTTTGTTCGTTTAGCACAACTGGAAAGAGGAGGTTTCTTGGTTCGAACTTCAAATATGTGCTATTGTTGTGTCTTTTTTACTTATTTATATCGTTTATTGTTCATTATTTGGAGGTTTTAATCTGATTTTAACTGATTTGAACATTTTTTCTTCCCAGACCGAACCTGTAAAGTGTGGAACCTGGTGACGGGGCAGGAGATCATGTCTTTGGCTGATCATCCGAGCAGCGTCGTGTCCGTCAAGTAAGAAAATCGATAAATATGAAGTTACCTGAAGCAGTAAAAGCACAGAGGAGTATTTATAATGAATACTTCTGAATACTTCTGTGTTAAATCCAGATACACGTCCAGCCTCGTGTTCACCGTGTCCACCGCCTTCATCAAAGTCTGGGACATAAGGGACTCGGCGAAGTGTATCCGCACGCTAACGTAAGTACAACGAGGTCAGGGGTCAGGAGGTTTGTGTATTTGTGTTTTATTGCAGTTGTATTTGTCTTGTATTGTGTAATTTTTGTATTTCTATTAGCGACAGTACCATAGACTGTGTAAAGAAGTGGACTGAGTGAGTGTGACGTCACCCACAGCGTTCGGAAGCTAATCGAGGCTAGCAGTATAGCGGCTAATTTGGAGCCGAGTTTCATATTTTGGAATTACGACCGCGAGTATCATAGCAAACCGAAGAGCCAATCAGGAACGAGGATGTTGTAGGTGACGTCTCTTTCCGCCTCGGTTTAGCAGGGAGCGGGCCCATAGCAACGCTGTCAATCAAACCTGTTGCTAACGCTAGCAGGAGTGACCTCGGGGAAAGAAGGCGCCTGATTTGTCTGTTTTTAATGTTCATGTCTTCATTACAGACGCAATAGTGAAGTGTGTGTGTGTGTGGTGTGTGTGTGTGTGTGTGTGTGTGTGTGTGTGTGTGTGTGTGTGTGTGTGTGTGTGTGTGTGTGTGTGTGTGTGTGTGTGTGTGTGTGTGTGTAGGGAAGTAATAAAACAGAAAAAGAAAACTAAAGAAATAAGAGGAAAAGAGCGGAAAATGTTGCAAGAAGAGAAAAAAAAAAAAGTAATTTAGAGAGATTTAGATTTTTTTTCTTCTTTTTTTTATATCCTCCCTTCCTTCCCTTTCTTTCCATTGTTCTTTTGTTTCTTTTGTTAATAGTTTTTTGGGGGTTTTTTTTGAGTCAGTACAGCTAAAGGGGGAGGAGCTTGGTCGTCATGGAGACAACCCTCTGACCAATCAGGGAGCTGGACCATCTCTGTTTTATTTAAAGTTGAATTTTTCTAGATTTAAAACAAAAATCCCAAGTTGCAGTTTAATAAAGTCGACAAGGCTCAAATACACTTGCTTGTACATTTCAACAAGTAGTGGAAAAAGTACTCGGTTTTGTTACTTAAAAGTACAGATACAGAGGCAAAAAGTTACAAGTAAAAGTGTAACAATCTACTTAAGTAAAAGTATTTAAGTACCTGTTTAAAAATGTACTTAAAGAGTCAAAAGTAAAAGTGTTGTTCATTTGTTAAAGTGTAAATGTGGAGATACTGATTCAAAATGACACATATTTTGTTCAACAGTAACAAAATGAATCAATTTCTTATTTTTTCTCATGAATTTTGTGTATTTCCACGAACATGGTCAAAATCTTTCAAATCATATGAAAAGTACTTTTTACTCTTCAGTCCTGTTCAAAAATGTAGTGCAGTAGAAAGTACAGATACTGGTCTCAGATGTACTGCAGTAAAAGTAAAAAGTATCCACTGTAAAATGTACTTAATACCTAATATCTGTACATGCTAGTATAACCTGGAGTTGTGTTTTGTTTCATTCACACAAACAAACCTGCAGATTTAGGCTGAGTTCTTCTCTCAAACTGAAAACACTCTGTTCCACCTTGTGATGTCATCATGTGGTGATACAGGAAGTGCTCCGCTGCGTTTTTAAACTCCATACACCTTCATTTCTAGAATCATTTGGATGATTTCTGCCCTAGAATTGCCAATCTCGACTGAACTAAAGGTAAAAGGAGCTGACAACTTGGAAAAACTACCACTTCATGACATCACAAGGTGGAACAGAGCGTTTTGAGGTTTGGAGATGTTACAGACTAATAATAAAGTGTGACTCAAACATGTGTGAATGAAACAAAACACAACTCCAGGTCTGTTTTTGAGGAGGAAACAGCTTTAGAACATGATTTAAAGCTACAAGAGTCAGTTTTGTGTCATATAGCACCTTTAATCTCTGTTTCTCGTTCTGTTCGTTTCATTTTTCCGCAGGTCGTCGGGTCAGGTGAGCTCTGGAGACAGCTGCTCCTCTTCTCGGAGTCTGTCCATCCCTCCAGGAGAGAGTCAAATCAACCAGATCTCCCTGAACCCATCTGGAACCTTCTTATATGCTGCTGCCGCCAACGCTGTCCGTATGTGGGACCTCCGAAAGTACGCCCTCTGCTGGTCATTCATACCAAACATTTAAAACTCGATGGAACTAAAGGACTCAGATTTTTTTTCTGTTTTTAGATTTGCGTCCACGGGGAAGCTCACGGGGCACCTGGGGCCGGTCATGTGTCTGACTGTGGACAAACTGGGAAACGGACAGGACATCGTGCTCACCGGCTCCAAGGATCATCACATCAAGGTTGAGTTTTTGTGAATATTGCATTTTACTGATATAAACAGACTGATTCCAGCACTTTTAGATACACTTATATTTCAGTACTTTTTTTAGCTACACGTTCATTTACAGATATTTAAAGTAGAGTAGAGTAGAGTAGCTTAGAGTAGCATAGCGTAAAGTAGCGTAGAGTAGAGTAGCGTAGCGTTGAGTAGCGTAGGGTAGAGTAGAGTAGAGTAGCGTAGAGTAGCGTAGCGTAGCGTAGAGTAGAGTAGAGTAGAGTAGAGTAGCGTAGCGTAGCGTAGCGTAGCTTACAGTAGCGTAACTTAGAGTAGCGTAGCGTAGGGTAGAGTAGCATAGCGTAAAGTAGCGTAGAGTAGAGTAGAGTAGAGTAGCTTAGAGTAGCGTAACTTAGAGTAGCGTAACTTAGAGTAGCATGGCGTAAAGTAGCGTAGAGTAGAGTAGAGTAGCGTTGAGTAGCGTAGAGTAGAGTAGCGTTGAGTAGCGTAGAGTAGTGTAGCGTAGCGTAGAGTAGAGTAGAGTAGCGTAGCATAGCATAGCGTAGAGTAGCGTAACGTAGAGTAGCGTAGCGTAGAGTAGCGTAGTGTAGAGTAGAGTAGCGTAGAGTAGTGTAGAATAGCGTAGCGTAGCGTAGCATAGCATAGCATAGAGTAGCGCAGAGTATCGCAGAGTAGAGTAGAGTAGAGTAGAGTAGCTTAGAGTAGAGTAGCTTAGAGTAGCGTAGAGTAGCGTAGCATAGCGTAGAGTAGAGAGGCATAGCGTAGAGAAGCCTAGCGTGTCCACTGACCCGAAGGTTGGTGGTTCAAATCCTGCTCTTGACATAAACATCAGCTCCCAGGCAGACGGGAGTTAAAAAAGCAGTTTGTGTTAGGAAAGACAATCCATCTGTCCAATCATCTATCCCCTATTTATAACTCCATCCTCAGACCTAAAGCAAACAACGGAAACAAAGAGAACAATAGGGCTAGCCAGGATGCTAATGGGTGTGAAATCACTCATTAGGGGCTTGAATGACTCTGCTCATTAGTCATTCAAGCCCTCCTCCAGACAGACAGAAATAAGGCAGTGACCAGACGTCTTCACTCCTACAGCGTTTTTGTTCAGTTGAGATTTTATTTTTTCTTTTGCTTCTTCTTCTTCGTTTGCTGCCGTTTCTGATTGTGTCTGTCTTCTTCTTCTTCTTCTCTCTTCTCTCCTCCTCTCCTTCTTTTCTCCCCCTCCTCCTCCTTTTCTCCTCTTCTTCCCTCTTCCTTCTTCTTATTCTTCCTCTTCCTCCT